>JBBPMF010001039.1:0-13065 GCA_038090175.1 Austroboletus eburneus
CGCAGAGTTTAGTCTCATTCCTGCCTGAGTCTGGAGTCTCAGCAGAGAACCCCTTTGGAATTCTATAGGACGTTGTGTCGCCTTTGAGGACACACTGAGACTGGACGTTGCGCAAGCGTAACAAAGGTGAGTCAAGAATAGGAATCTCCATATGTCCATATGGAGCATAGTCTTCGGGAAATAGAGTCCAGTAGCATTCCAGGGGTAGTCCATCTTCCAGTGTCCATTCCGGTAAAGTGGTAAAGAGTTCTGATGGTTCCGGAATTCCGGAACCTTCGGAAGTGCAGGAAGGTAGTGCGGAAGCGTCAGAACCGCGGGAATCAGTTCCGGAACCTTCGGAACTGTGGACACTTGTAACAGTCTTTGCAATACTGCTTACTTATTTAGCATGACTTATCTGCAGTTGTATCACCAATACTTATCTGATGCCATCGCATCCACTCCATAGTGACTCAGCTTCTTTGCAATTCCATCGCTTTCTATTGCTGACTCACCTTCTTTCATTGACCTACCCTTAACCACTTGGCTTGCGTATATAAATCTTCAATACTCAGATGTATTCTCTATCTTAGACCTCCTGCAATTTACCTAGTATCTTGAAGTTGCTCTTGGGTCCCCCAGTCCTCGTCCTACTGTTGAGTGGATGCTCCCTTTGAACCCTCGATTCGTTGCTAGCCCTGCAATGTCCCCAAGATCCATTGATCTCTCAGTCCTCAATGGTCCTCAGAACCTCTGCCAAGGAAGACCCTTGAGTGGACCCCTCTTCGACCCAATGTTAGTCTTATGCCAGCCTTAGCCTCCCTGTCAAGGAACCTCCTCGCCAGGCCCCCTCATCCTGTCAGCTGTATAGTGACAGTAAGCCCTAGAACCTCCACAGGCCTATGCTTGACCATGTCGAGCATAACATGAACCATCTGAAAAGTCATCAGTAGTAGTGCTCATGAGGGAGTGAAATGGTCAGCCCAGTACAAGTCAAGATTGGCTCTTGGAATGACCTGGACCTGGACATCTACCTCACCAGCACCAAAGTCCAGGCAAAGGTTTTCAATGATGTCAATGATGGACTCAGTACTGGTGTTTGCATTTGACATGGTCATGACATGATCAGACTGGACCGGAAGCTTCAGAATCTCCCATATCCATTTTGACATGGCAATGATCTCTAAGCCAGAGTTCAGTACACTTGTAATAGATTGCAAAGTTCCTAGGACTTTCACCTCTAGAGACCTGAGTGGGACAATATGGTGAGCAACAATAAGACCATCATCATTTCAAGTTACAGAGTCACCAAATTGGCAAGCAACAGCTCCTGGATCTTGCTCAGAGAGCTCATTTACCTGTACAACATTGGTAGATACCAGGATGCACTTTATCATTGATAAGTTCCAAAGCTGTTTCTGGACTTCTGGGGCTACAGAAATCAGCTCTTTGAATGGAATGGGTACTGTAGTCGCCAGGACTTGATCTAGGATCTTCTTTGGAGTGGTGTCATCCTTAAGGGGAAAAGAATAATGAAATTGACCTCCTTGTGGACTTGTTGAGGGATAAGTGGGGTCTGTGCAAGGCATGGATGCAGGTTGTGAGACAGTTGGTGTTTTGGATGTAGAGGGTACTGGGGTTGTAGGTCTGGCAGGAGCCAGAGTTGAAGACCAGCCTGCTGCTATTGCAGGTGTGATGATCTCCTCAACTGCAGAAGACCATGGACTGCACTGAGTGGTCTTATATGGCAGTATGTTGATGCCATCAAAGTGGACTTTTCTGCCTTTGTTCTTTGCTTTATCTGCCTGATAGTTAGCCCAAGCATGTGATAAATAAGTCTGGAAGTCTGAATCATCCATGTCCAGACTTTCATCATTGTCAACATCATCCCATGATTCTGCAACCAGTGTTGTTAAGACTGATGGTTCAATATCTAAAATAGCATCAATGTCAGGATAAGAAAGAGAGACAATGCCAGCAGTGACAGTTGATGTTGTTGTGGAAGCAGACTGTGTTGCCACCAGTCTTAACAGTCCCTGAGACAACAAGTTCCAGGTACTTGGGGGATACATCTTCTATCTGGGAGGTATATGTATGTGGCTGTTAGTACCCCTGGATGCCTTCCCAGTCTGCAGGTACCCATCAACATGTGGGCAGCTATTCATAAAGTGAGCACTGTCTCCACAGAAAGCATATTCTCTCAGTCTAGAAGATCACTGCAAATTTACCTGCTCCTGTTTGATTGCAGGAGCTCTGGTTGACATTGAGGTCTGAGGGACTAGCCAGCATAGGTGAAGCCCAAGTGGGGTAGTATGACTGAGCAGACTAAGTAGGAGTTACTGAGGTGAGTGGGCAAAGTGCAGAGCCTGTGAGAAGGAACTCTGTCACTTCTATGGTGTCACTCATTGAATATGAATCTGATGGGTGGTGAGTAGTTTTAGTGATTAACAGTTGCTGCTGGACTTGGTTTCCCAAGTCCACTGGAAGAATGGCTAGGAAAAGTGTGTCATGATCAAGGTTGGATAACTTCTTATTGATGATTAGAAACTTGGAAATCTTCTGGAATTTACATTTGTATTCACCCAGCTCTTCGAGGGTATGCATGGGTTTGGCCTGGTATTCCTGGACTAATTATTGAATGTCAGCTCAACAATATCTGTTAGTCCCTTCACAATTAGGATACAACTTCTTGACCACAGTAACAAAATTGGCCCAGCTAGGTGGAGTTGCTGTGGCCTCATCAAGGAGCTCCCATCCTTCAAACTCTTCTAAGTCTGCATACTGGATGGCAGCATGTATCTTTTGGGCTTCAGTAATGCTGGTGGCAGTACTGAGCTCATCAACGAATCTGGGCAGTGAGGACAGAATCTTGCCATCAAATTTGAAGGCATTCTATATACCCTGAAGCAGCATCTGGACTGGGTTGGCCATCAGTATGAAGGGCTTAGACAGTGGTGATGGTTGGAACTTGGATTGAAGTGGAGGTAAAGGAGGGAGTATGAGGGATAAGACCTGAGACTAATTGGTGATGGAGTAATGAGTATTCAATGAAGACCAGTTCTGACTTCTGAAGTCTGAAAAGTGCAAAGCAGTCTGCAAGGGTTAGAGGAGGTAGGATAGGGATGCTGAGGACAAGGAGGAAAGTGGGGTAAGAGGCAATGGGGGAGTACAGGGAGAGGGTAAGTGGTCCCTTCAAGACGAAGTGGGACATGCCATGTATATCCCCCTTGAAGTCTGGGGAATGGAATATATAAAGGCTCCTGATATGTGGTCACTAAAACTCACTTTGTTGGGTAAAATTTCCTTGCTTAATGGAAGATCAAATCCTGTGGGATTTGCAGTAGGAATAGAGTCCAGTGGCTGTGAATATGCCGATGAAAGTGAAGAGTTGAGGTGAGATGGGAGGTCAGCTGGCTGATAGAAAAAGACAGCTTCATGAGGATCTGTCCTAGATAGTTTGTCTGGCAGTGTGAGATCCCCAAAGAAGAAAATCTCAGGGAGGGCAGAAAGATTGTGTCATGTGTTGCAAGGAGAGACCAGTATCAGTAGGTCAGAGCTATCAGAAATTTCAAGGTTCTGAAACTCTGCCAGTAATTTTTCAATCTCAAGGCAGTATGGTGTAGGCTGAAGACTCTGTCTGGAACCCTTGTAGAAGTCCCTCATGGTGGACTCCAGGTAAAAAAACCAAGAGGTGGGTGAGTGGACTATGAGGTATGTAGTTACCTCCAAGTCCAGGCCACCAGAAGTTGTCTGTGTAATGTAGGGAGCAAATAGGTTTGCCCCAGAAGGACTCTAGAAGCAAGGGAATAAGATCTGGGCAAAGTTGAGGGTGTAACCAATTGGTCTAATAGAAGACTGCTTAGATAGTCTTTGGAAGTTTGGAAGTCCAGAGTGCAAGTATCAGTCGTAAAAGTGTATAGATAGTGCAGAGCTGGCAGTTTAGTCTTAGGAATGGTAGGAATGGTAGCTGGAGATGGTCCCAGTGGTGTATGGTGTAAGCCAAATGATGACTGTTATTACAAAATGATGAGTACAAAATTTTATAGTTTGGATATGCCCAAACTCTATATATGAAACCAAAAATATAAATAAGGTTGTGATGGAAGTCCATCAAAGGGTGACAAGATGAGAAGCAAGGAGATACTGACCCATTGGGACAGAGATGAAACTTCTCACCTTGGGCTAATAAGACCAAAACATTGGTGATGTTTGGTACTCCTGACCATATAGCTATGTAGTGTCTAAATAAAGAAACAGAAGCACAAAAGATGCAGTGGGGACAATATGAAGAGGGATCACCTATGAAATATCAAAGAGACCAATGGTCTTCTGGAAGACTGCTAGTCTGGAAGTCCAGTGGTGTTGTAAGTAACATCATATATGAACAAGTAAAAAGATAGGGAACAAAAACAACAATAAGGAAGTAATGAATAATATCAATAAAGAGAGATATACATGTAATGATGCACCAGTCTCCACAGCGGTCTTTGGAAGTCCAAAAGTCCAGAGTACAAGCATTGATCATAAAAGTGTGTAGACGGTGCAGAACTGGTGATTCAGTCTTAGAAATGGTAGAAATGGTAGAGGGAGATGGTTCCAGCAGTGTATGATGTGAGCCAAATGATAGCTATCATTACAAAATAATGAGTACAAATTTTTTATAGTCTAGGTATGCCCGAACTCTACATATGAAACTGAAAGTTTAAATAGAGTTATGATGGAAGTCCATTAAATGGTGACAAGATGAGAAGCAGGATGATACTGACCTGTTGGGATGGAGATAAAACTTCTTATCTTGGGCCAATAAGACCAAAACATTAGTGATGTTCAATATCCATGACTGCATGACTACATATCACCAAAATAGAAGCAAAACAGAGAAAAGAAGAACACAAAGATAGAGAGGTTAGAAAAACTGAAGACTACTAGTGTTACAAGTGTCCACAGTTCTGAAGGTTCCGGAACTGATTCCTGCAGTTCCGACGCTTCTGAAGTACCTTCCCGTGCTTCCAAAGGTTCCGGAATTCCGGAACCATCGGAACTCTTCAATACTTTACCGGAATGGACACCGGAAGATGGACTACCCCAGGAATGCTACTGGACTCTATTTCCCGAAGACTATGCTCCATACAGACATATGGAGATTCCTCTTCTCAACTCGCCCTGTTCGTCTCTTCTTCCCCTTTTGTAACTCTTCCCATGTGCTGTTAAAACTGTTTTCGTCACAGACCTCCGCTCCTCCTTTCGCCTCTCCTTTCGGCGACTGTGTCATCCCATTCTTATCACTGACTCCACAAGGCCGTTGTAGCATACCATGTGTCCCAACCATCATTCTTCTGTTCCGAGATGGTTCCGGACTGTATAAGTAGCCCATAGTTGCCATGTACATTCCCCAGCTAGATCTGTGCAATTATATGCAGTGTTTAGTTTCATCCTGCCTGAGTCTCAAGTCTCAGCAGAGAACCCTTGGAATCTATAGGACTTTGTGTCGCCTTTGAGGACACACTGGGACTAGATATTGTGCAAGCGTAACAAAAGATCTAGCTTTCCCCATACCTCTGCTACTACACAGCAAGGCACCCCCCTAGTTGCCCATCATTTCATATGGAAACAGGGAAAACCTTCCTCAGGAAGACTCTGAGGATGAAACAGACAGAAGAGAATAATCTAGACTCGAATCCATCTCTGAGACTCTCAGAAGGAATCAACCACACTTTGCTCAAAGTGGAACCCCTCCTCCTCCATCAAGATCTCATCTGTCTCAAAGAACTCCGTTTTTCTCTGCCCATAACACCCCCACCCCTCAGATCAATCCCCTCCCCAATCCGGACCACTCAGAAATGGCCGAACTTAAAGCTGGACTCCCAGAAGAGTTCTCAGGAGAAGCATCTGATGCCAAATTCTGGATCAGAGCCATGGATGCGTACTTCCTTATGAACAAGGATAAGTACGATGATTTGAAGAAGATCTACACCGCCCTCAACAGGATGTCAAAAGGGCGAGGCAAGCAGTTCGCTGAAGCTGTCTAAGAAAACTTTGACTCCGGAAATGTTGCCCCAGATAAAGCTACCTGGAATGATTTCAAAAACGAGTTTTTAGAGATCTTCTCAGACAAGCACACTGCTGCTGACTCTCGACGAAAACTGCACCAGATCACGATGAAAGGAAAAGGGCTAGATTCTCTCAATAAATTCAACACAGACTTCCGACTCCTTGTATCAAAAGCCGGAATCTCTGATCAAAATGCGCTGATTGAATGTTATATGAAAGGACTGGACCCAGACCTCACAGAGAGAATCCTTGGGATGGAAAAGGAACCAGGATCTTGGAAAGAATGGTCGGAAAAAGCTGCAGCTTTCGCCCGACAACAGGATTGGATAAAAGATATCCGGAAAGGGAGGACGGACTATGGACGACTCAACCGAGACCCAAATGCCATGGATGTGGATGTCCTCCAAACCACCACTCTAGGACAACGAATGCTCTCCCCCACTGAAAGAGCTTGCCACATCAGGGAAAATGTTATGAACGCTCTTTACACTATTTAAAACTTGCTCATGGCAGGAGTCAAACTCCTGACCTCCTATATAAGGAAAACCCCTATTGGCATAAGGCCACTGGGACTTAGACGTTTTCCAGCATAACTTATTATGTGACTGCTTACATCAGCAGTTTAGACCACAAGTCACGTGACTTGTCACATACTCAAAGGGCTAGACCCTTATCTCTTATCTATGATGTCATAATGACATCACACCTCATGCCCAACATGCACATCACACGAGGCATGCTTCCTTACTTCTTTCTCTCATGGACGAGCTTCTTTATGACTCATGCATTCTTATCAACCAATCATGTATTTTCTTCTTATCATGGTATGATGTCCCTTTATGGTATTTACACAAACATGTACACACAGTAGAATAGTATATAAACCCCCGGGCTTCGAGGCTGGAGTCCCCAGCTTTGAAGTCTTGGAGATTCCCTCACAAGCTTATTGCTCTAAGGACCAAAGGGTCACTCAACTCTACTCTTTGCTTTCTCTTTATTCTTGAGTTGTTTCACTACTTCAAAGCTACCTCAGCACCGTCAAAGGACTCTGCTGCCAGAAGACTTCCCTAGCTGTTACAAGAACACTAGTCACCTCACACAAAGTGAGCACAGCAAGCCAATACTCTGTAGAGCCTTGTGGGGCGTGCTTTGGTAAAGAGGACTAACCTAGTCAAGTGTCCCTTCCCCCTTTTGCAGGTTCAGTCGCAGGCTGGGTCGGATACCCAGTTCTAGTCAAGGAAGACCAACAGGCGAGCGCGTCGCCTGACCCAAGCAGGGAACTCACTCCCTTCTCCGACCTTGACCGGTTCGACCCCAATGATATCTGGTGGGGCGCAGCACTTGGAAGCGAGGCAGAGGAGTTTATAAGGGAGGCTATCAGAGAGGGTAGCACGAGAAAGGACGCTGGTGTGCAAACGGACCCCATAACGGTAAAGAAACCGAGGGAGTTTGCCCACCTTATCCCTGAGGAACCATGACACCTCAGAACTCAGAGGATACATGAGGTCAACCCTGAGAAGCAGTGGTTAGACAGAGCAGTTCAGAGAGGGCCACTACATGTGCGACCCTACTTACGTACAAAGACCAAGCTTCGTGGAGTTGCCAGAGGCCTCCCGAAGATATCCCCTTACACACACGTCGAGTACTACTAGTTTGTACTCCCAAAATTCCTTCATATGAATACAATCAGCGGCAACGTGCCCTGATAAACGCCTGGTTAAATGGACTTGAAAAAGACCCTCAGAGAGTAGACGCTCTTGCTGAGGAACTCGAAAGAAGAAGAAAAGTCAAAGAGCTAAAAGCATTACTCTTTGACCCTACCCACAATGTCGAATCTGGTCAACGCACAAGGAAACTATAGTTGGGACCAGCTGGCGGCTGTGATCCTCAACTTGGAAACACAAGTCCAGGCCTTGACGGCCAGAAATGAGCAGCTCCTGGCTACGGCACAGGATGCAGAAAGAAGGGCTGAGCTCGCTTACGAAGCAGCTCAACAAAGCATGGCCTCCGGATCTTCCCGAGGCACACCAGAGTTCCTAGGGGGCTCTAAGGTGGAAATTTTTACGGACCCTGGAACCTATGATGGTTCTAAGGCCAAATTCAAAGAATGGTGGATGAAGATGAAGGCTTGGCTTGATGCCATGCCTAGATTCTTCCGTCTCACCGACAGCATGGGTCGCCCAGATCCACAAGCAGGAAAAAACCGGGCCTATGCAGTGCTCTCCCGCCTAAAAGGGGTAAAGGGGAGCTACTATGCCGAAATGGAGCTTGGCAAGCTCACAAATGGAAACTCCGAGCTGGTAGACTGGGACTACCTGTGCAAGGAGATAGAGGGGCTCTTCCGGCCCACTCTAAAAAAGGAATGGGCGATTAACACCCTAGAAAAATACAAGCAAGGAGGGCAGAACGTTCACAGGTATCTAGCCAAGTTCCGCACTCTCGCCTGGCAAGCGGAGTGTGCAGACTCCCATGCCGCACACTTGTTGGAGACAGGATGCTCCAACAAAATAAAAAGACACATGTTCCAACTCGGAAGGAGAGGAGGAACATACACCAAGTTGATGAAAACGATCCAGGAGATTGGCATCAACATTGAGGCATATAAGATTGCCACCGGGCAAACAAGGTTTGGTCAAGAAAGGCCAGACAAAGGCCGAGACCGTCAGGTCAATGCCACACAATCAAAAGCCCCAGCCACCAAAGGAAGCAAGAAGTGCTTCGCTTGCGGCAAAGACGGGCACATGGAAAAAGACTGCCGTAACCCCAAGCCCAAGTGCCAAGAGTGTGGCTGGCAAGGGGATCACAAGACCATGTGCTCAAAGAAAGGCACACAAATTCGCGCTGCCACAGAAGGTGCCACCTCATGGGAGGAGGTTAAAAGTCCCGAAATAGCAGCCTCAGAAAGGGAGGTTTCAATGGATGACTTGCGGGGCAAGTCAATTGCGGAAATAAGAGCCCTCTTCCAAAAAGAGAAGAAGGGAAAAGGCAAGGCAGCCTGAGAGATCAAGGGTCTCAGTCCGCCAATAGATTCGAAAGTTTAGATGTATTTATTCCCGAGGAATCCTCCATTGAAGGCGACAGGGTTAAGGGTGGTGGGCTAGCCGAAAGCCACCGAATTAACTTAATCAGGAATAAAGGATACGAAGTTCTCGATGAGAATCCAGTTATCCTTGAAACAGGTTCTCTACCAAAAGATGGTATTGACATGCGAGAGATTGCTCGCATGCGAATCGAAGAAGAAACTTCAGACTTCCCTGACGAAATCTTTGTGTGCACGGTTCGCCAAAGAAAAGACATAAAAATGAATGTTTCCATTGGCTCAACGCCAAACTCCCTTCATTTAGTCGAAGCTCTGCTTGACAGCGGGGCTAACCGACTCTTTGTAGACGAAGCATGGGTTGTGAGACATGGCATCCCCATGAGGAAACTCACACGGCCCATCCCAGTATTTAATGTAGATGGAACCAAGAACTCCGCTGGGAATATCACCCATTCGGCGGAATTGGTAATAGAATTCGAGGGTCACAGGGAAAAGATGATGGCAGAAGTTACCAACCTAGGAGGAACAACCCTGGTAATTGGATACAACTGGCTTCTACGCCACAACCCTGAGATAGACTGGCAGAAGGGCACAGTCAGGATGACTCGTTGCCCAAGAAGCTGCTATTTATTACAAAACCGCACCCTGCACATCTGTGATGCTGTGGAAGAAAAAGACGAGTAGGAGAAAGCATGGGAAGGCTACTATGTCCAAGTGGCATTAGAAGCACCACCCAAACCTTCTAAAAAGTCACTAGAAGAGCTTGTACCTGAATGCTACCATAAATGGCTAAAGGTCTTCTCTAAAGAAGAATCTGAATGCATGCCCATAAGAAAACCTTGGGACCACGCGGTAGATCTAAAAGAAATGTTCCAACCTAAGAAAGGAAGGATCATACCCCTGTCTGTGACAGAACAAGAAGAAGTGTCGGCTTTCATTGACGACCAACTAAGAAAGGGTTACATACACCCTTCTAAATCCCCTCAGACGTCACCAGTGTTCTTTGTTCCAAAGAAAGACGGACGAAAGAGGATGGTACAGGACTACCGCTACCTCAATGAACACACAGTAAAAAACAACTACCCGCTACCATTGATTGGGCAGCTGGTGGATAAACTAAAAGGGGCTAAACTATTTACTAAGATGGATCTTTGCTGGGGATACAACAACGTCCGCATCAAGGAAGACGATGAATGGAAAGCTGCCTTTGTCTGCTTCCAAGGAGCATTCAAACCCTTAGTTATGTACTTCAGGCTATGCAACTCCCCAGCAACGTTCCAAGCAATGATGAACGAGCTATTTGCAGACATGGAAGACATCTGCGTAATATACATTGATGACCTAATGATATTTACAAAAACAGAATCCCGAGAAGAGCACGAAAAAATTATACAAAAGGTTCTAGCTCGACTCGAGGAAAACGATTTATATATAAAACCAGAAAAGTGCACATTCTTTGCTGAGGAAGTGGAGTTCCTAGACATGATTGTGGGAAAAGAAGGAGTTCGTATGGACAAATCCAAAGTAAAAGCAGTCCTAGAATGGCCAATCCCAAAGAATCTCCATGGAGTAAGAAGCTTCATGGGATTAGCTAACTTTTATCGTCAGTTTATCGCCGACTATGCTTCTATTGCAAGGCCATTGAATGACCTTACCAAGAAAGACGTTCTGTTTATATGGAGCAAAAAATGTCAAGAAGCGTTTGACATGCTCAAACAATGTTTCACCACTTCCCCGGTACTTGCATTCCCAGACATTGATTGTCAGTTCAGAGTAGAATGCGATGCTTTGGATTACGCCACGGGAGCAGTGTTATCTATCCAGAAGGAGAAAAAGTGGCACCCGGTCACTTACTACTCCCACTCTATGAACAACCAGGAAAGGAATTACCCGGTCGCAGATAAAGAACTCCTTTCAGTAATGCGCATGTTAGAAACGTGGAGGCACTATCTAGAAGGAGCTAGATTTCAGTTCAAGATCTGGAACGATCACCAGAATCTCCAATGGTTTATGGTCAGACAGGACCTGAACCGTCGACAAGCGCGCTGGGCGCAATATTTATCTCGTTTTGACCATAAGTGGTACCACAAACCAGGGTCCACAATGGGAAAAGCAGATGCTCTCTCCCACAGGGAAGACCATGTGGAAGGAGTAGAAAAAGACAACAAGCAGGTTCTTGTCATTCCATCAGAGCAGATCAGGACTATCCAGATCCAAGATGAAGGCGATAAATTATTAGAACGGATAAAGCAAGCCACCTTTCTGATAAAGGAAGGCGAGATACAGAAGCTTTATGAAAAGGGCTTCACAGAAGATGTCAGAGCTCCACTCATCTGGACCACTGACAACAGGATCTTTGTTCCACCAGATGAAGATCTACGATGAGATGTGGTAACAAATTGCCATGACACCCCTTCTTCTGGCCACCCGGGTCAGGAGAAAACCCTAGATCTGCTGCACAGATACTATGACTGGCCAGGAATGGCAACCTATGTAAAAGAATACATCACTAGATGCGATGTGTGTCAACAAATGAAGACAAGTAATAAGCCGCCAGCCGGCAAGCTTGAACCCTTGGAGGTATCCACGGCCCCATGGGTAGACGTATCTGCGGATTTCCTCACGGATCTCCCCCTATCTAATGGAAGCAACTCTATCCTCATCGTCATCGATCGATTTAGCAAAGAGGTAGAGTTCATTCCCACAAATAAAATGGCAACCACCCTAGAGACAGCTTGCCTATATTTACACCGCATGTGGACAAACCACAGAATCCCACGCTCTATCATATCCGATTGCGGACCACAATTCGCATCCCAAGTAATGATGGAACTGTGCAAGCGACTCGGCATTAGACCTAAATTATCCATGGCTTCTCACCTGCAGACAGACGGTCAGACGGAGAGAATGATTAGAGATCTTCAGCAGTATCTCTGGATCTATTGCCATGAGAAACAGACTGAATGGGCAGACTGGCTACCCATCGCCCAATTCAGTTATAACACGAAGAAGCAGGCTTCTACACAAAAAGCCCCATTCGAGGTCACACGGATCTACATATCAAGAATGGGGATAGAACCTGGCACTAGTTGAGCTCCAGCAGCCGACAAGTTAGCCGATAATATTACCTCTATATTAAAATCCACAAGGCATAATATTGAGCAGGCTCAAAGAAAGATGAAGGTTCAGGCAGATAAACACTGTTCTGACGCTCCGAAGTACTCCATTGGAGATGAAGTGCTTCTATCTACTGGCAATCTCCGCTTGAAGCGAGATTCGTGTAAATTAACAGAGAAGTGGCTAGGACCCTTCAGAGTCACATGATGCATGGGAAACAATGCAGTGCATCTCAAACTCCCATGTAATATGAAAATACACCCTGTAGTAAATGTATCCAGGGTCAAACCTTATCTATGCCGCCTCAATGGACAACCAGTGTTTCAACCTGGTCCAGTTTTAGTCAATGACGAACTGGAAGTCGAGTACGAGGTAGAGCACATCATAGACGCTCGCTGGAACGGGCGACGAAAAGAATACTTGGTCCACTGGGCTGGCTACTCAGAAGAGGAGCGCACCTGGGAACCAATGTCTAATTTAAGAAATGCAGCAGACGCAGTTGCATTATTCCATGAAACGAACCCAAAGGCCCTAGCACGGGGTGCCTTTACTCGTTTTAATATATTTAACCCCTATGATACCGACAACATACCCACTCCAGTCATCTAGGAATCTGACCCATAGAGGGGGGGTGGTGTTACAAATGCTCTTTACACTATTTAAAACTCGCTCATGGCAGGAGTCAAACTCCTGATCTCCTATATAAGGAAAACCCCTATTGGCATAAGGCCACTGGGACTTAGACGTTTTCCAGCATAACTTATTATGTGACTGCTTACATCAGCAGTCTAGACCACAAGTCACGTGACTTGTCACATACTCAAAGGGCTAGACCCTTATCTCTTATCTATGATGTCATAATGACATCACACCTCATG
>JBBPMF010001040.1:0-13020 GCA_038090175.1 Austroboletus eburneus
GCCCCAGAACTCGGAGAAGACCACAACGAACCGGTGATGTGGGACAAACTTCCGCGCACATGGACTGATCACCTCGACAGCGCAGTCCGGGCCCTCAATAACCGCATACTGCCAGCGCTCAAACACATGCCCAAAGAACTTCTTCTAGGAACTGTCATAGACACACCACAGACAGACCCCACAAATAGTGCACAGGCACTCACACGGGTAGATGCGGCAATACACATGGCCTATGCAACACAACAGCGCCTCGACAGCTATGACGAAGCACTACGACACGCCATCAAGCACAAGGCCACATTCGATAAACGCGTACTCGCGCACAAACCAGGTGAAGTCATTTTTTCCACAGGACAACTAGTTCAAATCTATCGTAATGACCTGGAACACACTTTTAGCACTGACCGCAAGCTACTACCACGCTGGTCTACACCACACCGCATCACCGAACGCATATGCAACTCATACAGACTCGAAACCCTTACGGGCACATCACTCCAGGGGACCTTCAGTGCGAGATGGCTGCGGGCCTTCACCCCACGAGACGGCACCCAGCTCGCCAAAGACCAACAACAGTTCTTACAAAACCAGACAAATCAGCAAGATAACTCCATGGCAGAAAAAAGGGAATCACTGGCAGAGGACTCAGAGAAGCAGACGGTGATGGAGGGAGAGGCGCACCTGGGACAAAATAGAGAGGACATCAAAGAGGATGACGAAGAGGATACAGAGGACACACAGACATAGACGATGGAAGACAAGAGCGCTAGGGTTGACAGCGGGGTGCGACGGGGACGTCGCCTTGTTTTTAAGGGGGCACATGGAGTAGGAGTAGGCCGGAGGAGCGGGCAGGCAGTGGCAGTGGCGAGGCTTAGTCAGCAGGGCTAGAGGAGCGCGGAGACCAACGTAGTCACGACGATTCATGTACACTATGCTCGAGTGAGCCATCGACGCAGCTCGGGCGCCTTCCTCACTCCCACCTAGTCCATCGGCTTCCTTTCCTTCACGCTTCGACTCCCCGATTCCATGAAGTCCATTCACCCGATTTTCCATGTTTCCCAGCTAGAACCTGTGGTCCCGAATACAATCCCCAATCACATCCAACCTCCCCCTCCTCCAGTGGAAGTTGACAGCAAACCTGAATATGAGATCTCCGAGATTCTCGACTCCAAGATCGACCACAGGAGAAAGCATTGCAAAATCCTATACCTAGTCCGATGATCTGGCTATGAAGGAACCGACGAAGAAACATCCTGGTTACTCGCAACAGAGCTAGATCATGCCTCTGAGCTAGTTGCTGATTTCCATGTCCGGTATCCAGATAAGCCTGGTCCTCATATCTCTTGATCTGTTTCCCTACTTAGATTTTCTTTAACTCAATTTCTCTCATAGTACTTCGATCTGCTTTTTCTCTGTCTCCGTATATGTTCCAGTTACTCCATTTCACTTCCTCCTATCTCCGAAAACAATGACTTTATTATGTATAGAAAAAGAAAAGACAAGAAAAAAGATTACTTTACACTACTATACAAGAGTCAAGGCCTTAATGGCCACCCATCTCCTCATCTGTACACTCCTCCTCCGTGTCGGCATCATCACCGGTCCCCTCAACTCCGGTGTCCCTCTCCGCAGTCTCTGACACCTCCACCGCTAGCCCGGCCAGTTCTGCCAACCTCACTTCGAAGTCGTCCTCCGACAGTGTAAGGGACTGCCGGTCCTCTACGTCCCATCGGTCGAGGCACATCTCGATGGCCTCCTGCTGGACGGTGATCAGCAACAAAATCACCTTTCGCACCTCCAGGAGCACCACCATTTGCTCTGCCGCCCTCCTTTCGTCCCGGTGTCGGGCCTCCACCATCTCCCGAAGGAGTGTGGTCAACACCGACTCCTCCGTTACCCCCTGATGCACCCCCGACGATCCGGCCACCAGTGTGTCATCCTCTGCATCAGTCCATGCTTTCTTCTTCGGCCTCAGTGCACCGATGTATAATTTGCGCTTCTTCGGTGCTGGAACCTCCACTATCTCCACCTCGTCATCATCTTCCTCGGGCGTGGAACCCGGTCACTCGCACCGCATCTTGATTGCAGCGCATGACGTGGCCTTCCTCCCTTGGGACGGCACACACTCGATGTTTTTGGCGATACACCAGTGGCATGCGTCCTCCGGTTGCTCCACCGGTGACTCAACTGCCCTGGCCTTGCCCTTGGCTTTCTGCCTGGGTTTAGGCCAGGCAGGACCTGAACCCTTTTGCTCCTGCACCGAGTTCAGCCCCGCTCCAAGTTGTCCGAAATAACTTACCTCGGCAACTTCCTTCGCCCACTCCCTCGCTTGTTCCTCCTCCCTCTTCCTCCACTCAGCCTTCTTGGCCTCGCGCTTTGCTCTTGCGGCGTCCTCTGCCTTCCTCTGATTGTCCTCCTCGCATTGCCTCTTCTCCTCCTCTTCGCGCCTCTTTTTTTCTTTCCTCTCTGTCGCGCAACAGCGGCGCTTGGTGAACTTCACTCAACCGAACTCTTCGTTGTTGTTGTCATCCTCCTGTAGACGATCGTCTGACCAGGAGGTCATGTCGGGAAAAGGAGTAGACGTGGTCGATGATGGGTTGAGAGACATGATGAAAATGTTGACAAAAGAAGTGGATGGGTAGACCCCCGTCTTTTATACCACCTCCGACACCACCTGGCTTTGATTCCCACACAGAAGCCCCGGCTAACTGCCACCTCCATGCGTCTCCGCTTAGACATTTCTCACAGCCTTCAGGGGTTCAGGCCTAAGAGGGGGATACTGTCATATCCCAGAATTTCACCAAGTCAACTCCGACCTCCTCCAATACTACTCGAGTCACCTCTGGTGACATTCCTCCAATATGTGTACTCCAACCACTCCGTGTCCTCCATCTCCGTTCTTTCCATCCATCTGTACGTTATGTTACATTATCCCTTTGTGCCATCGTATCTCTATTTAGTTAGTCTCCATTCTGTCGTGCGGTGTTCAGGGTAAGGTGCACAGCTCTGGCTGTGTGATGAACCAGCACTGCACTGGTACTTCGCTACTTCTGCTCTTCTGATTAGTACTATACTCTTTTCGAACTTTCCTCCTCCGTATATAAACTCGTGTACTCTGTCTTAGTACCTCAGTTCAAATATCACCTTAGTTCCCACTTCTCCTCTTTCGCCATTGATCTCATCTCGGCATTCTCTCGTCTGAGTCTTGATGACTCTCCTCTGACCCTCTGACCCTCCAGACCTCTAGTCCACCCCATTCGTAAATTAGTGACATCGGACTTGAGCAAGAGTGCACCACATAAGGTGAAGCCAACGTTGCTCCGACCCCTGTACAACTCTGGTGTTCCGGAGTCACATACCCAGGCCCCAGCGGAACCGGACTTAACAGGGTGACAACGTATATCAGCCAATGCCAGGAGACCACAGTGCCTCAGTGTTCACTTTGCCAACAATTATCAGATACAGAGGAATCTCTTTGAGTTGGAGATCTCATAAGAGTGCTAGCAGCACTACAAGTGGTCTTGGAATTGTTATCAAGGCATGAAAGGCAGACTTACCACTGCTTATGCTGAATGACCCTGAAGACAAGTGGACCAATATTGTCCTCCCAACCCTGCTTTTGTGGTATAGAGACCAGGAGACTGTTTGGAGTCTTCAACCAAACAACCTATCTGAAGTTCTCACATCCATTGCATGGGTTGTTTATCTGACATACAATAGGATCAATAATATCAAGTATGGCTGTCCACTCTATGCTTTGGTATGTCATTGCATTGATCAAAAATTTGCATTTACAACTCTTTTCCAGGGCTTTCAGTGCCTTGGCCATTGGTGCAATACCATCTCCAATATGGCCGTCAACATAGTGAAGAACCTCCTGATTGAGAAGACAATAAGCAAGAAGAAAAATCCCTGTGAATATGCCAAGTCTCTGTTACTCAAACTTGCATTTGCCTATAAAAATTTCGACAATACTAACGAAGACAAGGCGTTCCAGTCAGAACTCCTTGCCTTAGTTCTGGGAAGCTCACACTTGCAGGACACCATCAGATGGATAGACATTCCAGGGCTTGATCTGCCTGCAAAGATCAACCATGGAGTATGGAATACACTTGTGATGTGTACATCTGCAGTGTGTTTTTTTTTTACTTTTTCATTCTCATGTTCTATTACATGTACTACAGGTTGAACACACTTTGAGATTGGGTGCAATGGGACAATTCAACCTTTCCACTCATGCTGAAAACATCAGGCAAGCTCAGGCAGGTAGTAGTGGTACTGATGATGAAGATAACAACAACCCTGATGAGCCAGAAGTAGCGGAAAACATCTCACCTGGTCCTGAGACAATGACTTGTGTGGGTAAGTGATGACCTGGACCTGGAGGAATGTGGTTGAGCATCAAACAACCTTGAGCACTGAACAAGTTGACTGGCAAAGTCAGTACCAAGAGGACAGCCTTTTCACAACACAACTGGGGAGGTCAAATAGAGTCATACTACCACTCCATTGGAAGACAATCAAAGCATATCATGAATGACATCATTACTGATGCTCTTCATTGGCTTGCCATTCATGGTAAGCCTACTCCAGGCTCCGTTTCTACCAAGGTTGACAAAGAGCTTGATCCTCGAGCACTCATGTGTATGCTTTTCCTACTATAGTTTTTCGCTATCCAATGAATTGCTGACTTCGTTTTTCTTTAGAATACTCTTCTGTGCCCACAAGTTGTCAGCGAGCAGTCTACCATGTGATTCAACTCGCACTCCATCTAATTTCTACTCTCTTTTTACTGCTAGCTGTATCTCCAGTTTTTGGCCTCAGTGTATATGCCATGTGCAGTGGTGTGTGGTTTTTTTCCTTTATATGTTTGTCTTTCCTTGATACATTCCCCTCTCTAGTACTCTTTCTTTTAGCTACATCTGCGCTGCTTTCTAGCACCAGCTGCTTCACCACCTTGAAGTGTATGAGTCACTCACTCCGCCACAGGTCTTTTTTTCACATTGCATACTTCCACCCATTCTTTTGTGAACTGCCATATTACTTTGAACTGGGTACTACTTTCCATAGTAGTATACCAGATTTAAATATATTTTTCATTGTTTTTCATGTCAGAAAAGTTTGTGCTGAAGCTGAAAAGTTGGCGACAAGCAAGATAGCCCATCAAAGAAGGGCCATTGCTATTCGGGCCAGAAATGTTTGCACTGATGCCAAAAAGTCGACAAAAAATAAATAGCCCACTAAAAGAACAGGGATCTGGTTTTAGGCTTTAATCCATACTTTTCAAAAAGTCATTAAAAAGTATTAAAAGGTATGGAAAAGTTCTCAAAAAGCACACAAAAGTAAGTTGTTAATTTACTGATGTGAAGGAGCTACACTTGGCTCTGGCCAATCACCACCAGGTAAAACTTGGTTTTCGGCAGTAGAATGGTAGCGTCGGCTACTGTTTTCCTGATGTAGGATTGGTTCGGGTTGTGATATTTTGGGTGTTTGCTCATTTTGGATCGTGGGTGTGGTTGCATAGTCTCGAGCCGTTATAGGAAATTCGGGTGAACACGGAAGACAAACTGTAGCACGGAAGATCCCGACACTAGTAAGCGCTTTCCCAGAACGGCTCGAGACTACTGGTTACAGGGCGTCGCCCACATTGTAGCGTGGGAAAACTTGCCCATGGTTGTAGTTCAAGGAGCCCCGTGTACACCTCAGGAATATTATCCAAGTCTTACAATCAGATTCCCAGTTCTCACCTTCCTTCAAGAAGGCATGTGGTACTTTCCTTATGGTCGGCTGTTTTATCTCGTATGCAGACTTCTCACACGTCCGTAATATTGCGATAACATCGTCGTCAATGTATCAGGACTCGATGAAAGGTCCTAGGTTGCCCTAAGGTTACTCGCAAAGACAATGAATAAACCGAAAGTAGGGAGCTCCTACGATGAGCATGCCCTTTATATACATGGGGACTATGGTCCGTGCGTAAGTGTATAGGGCAGGCCAGAGGCCTACTATGGTAATAGTCCGTGGAATGACCTCGAAGGTCATGGAACAATATCTACACGTGATATGGATGAGTCAGAAGTCACGTGAGAGTGTACGTATGAATAAGCAAAAAGAATCATGACATTACCCCCCTTTCAAGGTCTCATGTCCTCAGGAGACGTAGCGCAATAGAGACAGTCAGGGGTGTCGAACATAGAATCGTCAAACCGTCTGAATTGTTTGCGATATTCGAGGAACCCGGGGTCGGTAAAGGTGGGGGACGAGTTTTTGCACGGGGGGCATGTGCAGGGCGGCTCGTTAGGGAGTAAGACGAGACCCGTCGCTGAATCGATGTGAACGGGGCGAAGTCGTAAGCGTGTGGTTGGTCGAGGAGCGGTGGGGTGTAGACGATGATATTTGGATACCGCGGACTGAGCATGGGCCAGCTCGGTATTGGGGATCCATTCGTCTTCCTCGACGGGGAACCCTTTCCAGTGGACGAGGTACTCGAACCTTTCTCCTCGTTGACGGGAATCTACCACGTTTTCAACTTCCTGCTCTGGTTGGTCGTCGACGAGGTCTGGTGGCGGTGGCGCGGGGATAGGACCCGTCACAGGGGGTACATAGGCGTGAAGGAGGGATTCGTGGAAGACCGGGTGGATGGCCCTCCACTTATGGGGTAAGTCTAGTTTATACGAGGCGACTCCGACCTTTGAGACTACCTTGAATGGACCGTAGCGTTTTTGGTCTAGTTTCTTCATAGGTCGATTTGTGTGGATATGGGTCGCTTCTAACCAGACGAGTGTCCCTGGTGTGTACTCCTCCGGGGGTCGTACCGAACGGTCGTAGAATTTCTTCATATCCTCATTGGCCAGTCGAAGTGCCTCCGAGGCCTGTTCGCGCAGAACCTTCATTTGTCGTGCGAAGTCCGTAGCTGACTCGCTTCGGATGGAGGTTCTTCGTTCCTCTTGGACGCGGGGATGGTGGCCGTAGTTGAGCATGAACGGCGTATGCGTGGTAGTGGAACGGGCAGTGTTGTTGTGCGCGAACTCGGCCATAGGGAGCCAGTCCTTCCAGTCGCTTTGACGGTGGTTGACGTAAATGCGGAGGTATTGTTCTACCCACGCGTTGTAGCGTTCCGTCTGCCCGTCGGTTTGCGGGTGGAAAGCGGTGGAGGGATTAGGAGTGATGGCGAGAAGTTTCTGAAGTTCAGTCATGAATGTGGATACGAACTGGGGTCCTCGGTCCGAGATGACCTTGGATGGGAGACCGTGTAATTTGAAGATTTCGTCGCGAAGGATAGTCGCGATACCCTTGCTGTTAATTGTATCCCGAACGCCGAACAGGCGGATCATCTTTGAGAAGCGGTCGACGATAACCAGTATGGCGTTACTTCCGTGTGACTCCGGAAGTGGGGATATTAGATCCAATGAGATATGTTCCCAGGGTTGCGTCGGGATCTCGTTAGGATGTAAGGGGGTATGTCGAGGTGTTGTGATGGCTTTGTTTTTTTGACATTCCTCGCACCCTTTGACGAATCTTTTGACATCTCTAGTGGACGTTGGCCAGTAGTATTGGTCGTGGAGTTTCCGTATAGTGGCCCGAATGCCAGGGTGTCCCGATGTGGGGTGACTGTGGATGTTAGTGAGTATGTCCGTTCGAAGAGTATCGTGCTTTGGTACGTAAAGAGCGTCTTTGAAATAAATGAGTGAATCACGAATGGAGAAACGATTATCATGTTGAGCTAGTGCTCGTACTACTTTAGAGTCTTTAAGATGCTGCAACGTTTTAATTTGTTCGAGTATGTTAGAAGAGAAAGAAATGTTTTGTTCGGCTACACGCATCGCCGCTAGCGTACGCATATCTATACCGTTCGAATAAATGTCTGTTTGTGACATGGGGAGAGTGTTAATATTAATAGGAATAGAAATAAAGTCCGCGTCGGATGTCGCTGCGTTCTCCACAGCCAACGACATATGATTCTGCTGTAGGAGCGATGGAAAAACCGTGACCCCTTTGTTATCGTCCTTCACCCCCCTTTCAAAGTCTGACCTCCGGGACAGAGGATCAGCGGGATTTGTTTTGCCAGAGCGGTGGACCAGAGTGTAATGGAACTCCTGCATGATCTGGTTCCAGCGGGCTTGACAGCGGGACAAGTCCTGTGGGACGGCGAAGTACGTAAGGTTTTGATGATCCGTGAGGATCTCGAAGGGGACATGGGCATCTAATAGATATTGTCGCCAAGTGGTGACTGCTTCGATGATGGTGGCGAACTCCAAGTCAGCAGCATGGTAGTTGCGTTCCGCGTCGGAAAGGGACCGCGACAGGTACGCAATCGGATGCCAGAGGCCGTTCTGATGTTGCGACAGAATGGCCCCTAATCCTATGCCTGAACCGTCGGTCTCGATCCGGAAAGGGTCGAAGTCGGTGGCGAGAGATAAAATGGGCGCGTTAATGAGCGCGTCTCGTAGGGTGTTGAAGGATTTTTGACAGGCGGGGGTCCACTCGAAGGGATTCTTCTCACTGGTGAGGTGATTGAGTGGTCGAGCGATGGCGGCAAAGTCCTTGATGAATCGACGGAAGAAGTTGAGGAAACCCAGGAATGAGCGGACCTGAGTTCGGGAAGAGGGAGTCGGCCAGGTACGGATGGCGTCGACTTTGGTCGGATCGGTGGCAATAGTTCCATCGGAGACAATAAGTCCAAGGTATTCGGTGGTCGTAGTCTCGAACTCGCATTTGGTATGTTTGAGCGACAGCTTATGCTCGCGAAGTCGAGAGAGGACTTCCTTGACGACACGGCGATGTTCGTCAAGGGTTTTGGTGAATACTAGGATATCATCCATGTATACGATGACCACTTCTTTAGCGATGAGGTCGCGGAGGATATGGTTCATCATGGTCTGGAAGGTAGCCGGGGAATTTGTGAGTCCGAAGAACATGACGAGGGGTTCGAAAAGCCCCTGATTGGTGCGGAATGCGGCCTTCCATTCATCGCCTTCCTTCATCCGAACGTTGTTATAGCCCCAGCGAATGTCCATCTTGGAGTAGAATTTAGCTCCTTGAAGCTTTTGAACGATTTCCTCGATGAGCGGGAGGGGGTATCGGTTTTTAATAGTGGCTTCGTTGAGTTTTCGGTAGTCCTGGACAGGGCGGAGCTTTCCGTCTTTCTTTTTGACGAAGAAGAAGGGGGAAGCGAAGGGTGATTTGGAGGGTCGGATACGGCCGGTGGAGAGGTTCTCTTCGAGGAAGGCGTCAAGTTCCTGTTGTTCTTTTAACGAGAGTGGGTATGTTTTGCAATCGACCTTGTGGTCGCCGGGTTTGAGTTCGATCGCGTGGTCCCAAGGGCGTCGAGGAGGTAATTCGTCGAATGACTCTTTTGCGAAGACGTCTCGGAATTCATGATATTCCGTAGGTACCACTTGTTCGAAAGGGATATCCTGTTTTCCCTGATTGGCGGTAGCCGCTAGGTCGGTGGCCAGTGTGGCGATATATTTATTGTCGATCTGGAAGACCCGATCGGTTGGTTCTGCATCCTCGTATTGCCATAACGGGGAGGTGTTTTCTGCGAACCGGATCTCCTTAGTCTGCCAGTCGATTTGAGGGTTGTATTGGCGTAACCAGTCGAATCCTAGGAACACCGCTTGCGATGACAGTCGCGTTACTGAGAAGGGGATAGCGGATTGGTGGTCTCCGATAGCCACTTTCAGATCTACGTAGTGCGTGATTGCACCTTCGGTGTTGGCGGTTCCGTCGGCGTTATAGACCGGTATAGCTCGGGGTAAGGGTTTTTGTTCAAATTCGTGTTCTTTTACGAAGTCGATATCGATTGCCGACGCCATACATCCTGAGTCGATGAGGGCAATAGCGTCAACCTTTTCTCCTGAGTCGCTTTCGAGTACTACGGGGATCTCGAATGCATTCGGCGAAGGTTTCTTTGTTCGATAACGAGGTTTCTGAGTGAGCTCCAGAAGCATGAATTCGGCTGCATCGTGAGATGCGTTCCGGAGGTCCGCGATTAGCTCAGCGTTGACCTTGGATAGGCGAGTGTCGTGGACAAAGGCTCGTAAATGAGTGATGAGCCTTTCATCCGGGGTATCGTTGGCGATTTGCTTGATCCATTGCGTGGACCAAGGCTTGATTGTTGATTTCCAACCCCGATCCTTTCTATTGAGGATTGTGATCGGAGTCGGTCCTTTTCTACTCGTAGTCTCAGTCTTCGCGTGCCTCTTGATTGCATGGGACCCGGACGTCCCGACAGCTGTAATGCCCAGGGGGGGCGAAGGTACATTTGGCTTTTGTGTAGCCGGCACTCTAGGACTTTGACTACTTTCGCAATCGGAGATCTCTTCCACATCTAGTAAGGCAAATTTGTTAGCACGCAGAGGGAAATTAAGCACAGTTTTCGGTACTGCCGCGCCGTTATTCCGGACGCCCCTAACCGTAACATTACAATTACAAACAGCCTTTATAGACGTACCTTGAGAACGAGGGGATCTCAATCCTCGCTCTCTTCTCCAAAATCCATCTCGTCTGCGTCTCGTACGGCGGTTTCCAATTCTTCTAGGGTGGAGTATTCAACGTCGAGTCCGCGGACCTTGATGTTCTTTGAGCCGGAGCTCTTTTGTGGGTGATTTGTACATGGCCATGGCGATGTCTTGCCTTCCTTGGCACACCGGAAGCAAGTTCCAGTCGCCTTTGCTTTGGATAAATCCATGGGAACGCCTCGTCCTCCAAAGACTCCCGTGGTCTCCGGGGTCGCGGTGTGAGGTTCGACAAATCGGGAAGGGAATTTGACCCGTGGTTTCGGTAGGTCAGAAGGGATGCCGCGTTTTCGTTCGGCAATTTCGGTCAAGAGGTGACCTGCTTGAATGAGCCGCTTGGTCCATTCGGAGTAGCTGTTGGCGTAGGTCGTGGTCATGTCCAGACTCGACCTTTCCACTTGTTCGACGATATTGTTGCGAGCGTTGGTGCGGAGTAGGCGGACCAGCTGTCGTCCGTTGGTGGTTTCCGACCATTCCGCGCGAGCGATTAGGTTTTGCTGCTTGGTGAGAAATTCCTCAATTGTCATCGACCCTTGTTTGAGGTTGATCAGCTCGGTTTTGGCGTGAGCGGCCTCGTACACAGGTTTGAAGTAGGGGTCGACAAAGGTTCGGTAGAATCCTCTAGCAGTGTAATCCTCGTAGTCGAGTTCTTTTTCAATAAGGAGAGTGGCAAATTCTTCTGCCGGTCCGTCGGTACAGAAGCCTAAGAACATCTTGATTTCTTCAGCGTCGTTGATGGGTCTCTCGAAGCCGAGTAAGTACAATTTGAACTTGGCTCTCCATTTTGAATAGTCTTCGGGTTTCCCCGAGAATGGCGGTGGTTTTTCGACGTAGGATTTGCCTAACTTGGGTTCCTTGGGCTCATCGTCGGTATCGGTATTTTTTGACTTTTTCTTTTTTGGCGGGATGATTGGTAAGGATGGAGGCGTAGCGGTATGCGCTCCATGTTGAGCCACGTGTTGGATGTACGCGGCGTATTGTCCTTGGAATTCCTCGTAGGTCCCAGCCACGGGCCATACTTGTAAATAAGGAATTTGGGGATCAACGGGAGTGGTGGTTTGCTCGGTAGCCATGGGTCGTTGTGTGTCGCTTCTTGAGGAAGCGCGACTAATGACTGGTGGTGGGTAAGGATATGAAGCTGGAGTTGTTCGGTCTCCAGGAGGCAGGTGCGGTGGTCTGCGAGGTCCACCGTGGGTTCGTCGGGGTACAGGTGAATCCGAAATGTTGGGCAGCTAAATAAAAACTTCTATTTATACCTTTTTTCCACTCTTCCTTTTCCGCGCTTTCGGCCTCTGAAAAGAAGGTTCGGTTTTGCGTATTACCTGGTGGTTACCCGGTCGCAAGCACTTATGCGGGAGGAGGGGATTTGGATTGGAGCGGATAATTTTTCTGGGTACCGGGCGTATGCGTGCGGTATTGCGAGTAGCTCGATGTCTTCCCAGGGATCGTGTCACGGTGACGGGTTGCTAATAGTCGGAGTCGGATGAGGAGTGAGTAAGATCTGCAGACGTACACGCTCGATTACGCCAAGTCGATGTGACTGGATAACCGGGTCCGATATGCCTGGGGGCGGGCGTGAGAGCGATAGGAGAGAAGGCGGCGAGGATGTATTGGTTGGGTAGTGTGGGGTCGTCGACGACTGTCCCTTCGTCCGAGTGTAACGATGGTTCGTAGACAGTTTGCTCGTCGTCCGAGGAGGAGTCCTCTATGTCTGCCGTGGAGCGTAGGGATTGGTGAGGAAGGGGCGGCTGCGGCTCTGGCACTACGGCAACTGGCTCGACAGCTAAGACGCGGTATGCGAGTTGGAGATAGGTGAGGATGAATACGAGTGCAAGTCCTTCTAGGAGCGTGCAAGTAGAGCGGACCAGGTCCAGGGTGGATTCGAGATAATCCAGAGTACGATCTTCCGTATCAAGCTAAGCTGAAGGAAGAAGAGAGCGAGGACTCTCTCGATGGCTCGGTAGATACGCCTGGCGTAAACCGTTAAGGCCGGTGATGGGAGTGCAACGATCGCTTGCCGTCAATTTGTACGGCGATTATTTCTCTCTGCTGCCAGCGCGATAACTCAGCGACTCAGACAGCCAGAGGGCTTGACGTGAAGCGGGTGTTATGAGGGTGATATCGAGGCGTTGGCGAGCGCAGTACAGCTGCTAGCGCGAGCGACGATGTCAGTCGGAGGATGCATTGGTGAGGAGTGGGAGATGGGGATGTCTTCGAGGTGTGGACGACGCGAGGAGCGAGGTGCGAACGACGTTGACGGCGGTCGGGCAAGGTAGGATAGGTTACTTTCGGTTTTATATCAGGACTCAATGAAAGGTCCTAGGTTGCCCTAAGGTTACTCGCAAAGACAATGAATAAACCGAAAGTAGGGAGCTCCTATGATGAGCATGCCCTTTATATACATGGGGACTATGGTCCGTGCGTAAGTGTATAGGGCAGGCCAGAGGCCTACTATGGTAATAGTCCGTGGAATGACCTCGAAGGTCATGGAACAATATCT
>JBBPMF010001041.1:0-13017 GCA_038090175.1 Austroboletus eburneus
TTTTGCTTAGACGACGGCAAGTTCCCGACCACTAGCCTGCCTTTGGACAAGGGCGAAAGGGTAGTCTCCGGCAAAAACTGACGCGTCCGCAAGTTTTAGCCTTTTTGCCAGCCGCTTCCCCGTTCGCTTTTTGGAATGATGACGTTAACTCAACTTGGGTGAAACGCGCAGACTCGCGGCGCGGTCTGGGGTTGGTGACGTTGCACACCGGCAAGACATCCAAGGCCCAAGTCAGCCGACGGATGAGTCTCGAAGCTGGCCGGGTCGACACTGTCAACCGGATCACACGGTTCGTGTTGACCCGCACCACGGGCGCCTGAAGAGTGTCTCTGAAAAAGGTCATGGCGGCACGCCACAAAGGGTTGACCCACCCCTATGCCGAGCCAGCGAACCGGGCAAGGATAAAAAAGAGCAAGAGCGTGAGACCGAGAATGGTGTTTCGAATCGCCACGTGTCGCCCGGTCTGCGAAAGACCTGTATCACGCTGTGCTGACATACATACGATGGATCAACCCGATGGCGGTGTGTGATCATGTGTCTCACGGTCGTGCCAGCGCGTGTGCGTGTGTGTTGCGTTTGTCTAGGGTCACCGTACGCTGAGTACGCTAAGACCTGAGACGGAGCGGCAAGTCCCCTCTTGAGCTTTCCCCCAAACGTCATGGATAGATCCCGATTGCGAGAGCCCAGAGGGGGGGTACTTACATATGACACATACGCGGGCGTAAAGAGACAGAACCGCACGATCTAGACTCTAGGTTGCCGCCAAAAAACGCCGGCCGATCGGGCAAGGCATCACAGTATGTGCCTATTCCACAACCGGCGTCGTGTACGACAGCAATGTTTGTTCGCATTGTCTTTTATTTCCGCGTTCAGAACCGGGCGAGACGCTAGAGAGGCGTTCTATATGGAAAAACAGGGGCCTCCGAAAACCGAACCTCGAACGGCCAAGCGTGACGAAGAGCGACAAAGAAATAGAGTGATCGCGTCGAATCAGATCGGGGAGATAAGACCAGAGTACGTACGTGCACTCGCTCTGTATCCCTGTGGCGATCGCGTCAAGAGAGACGTCAGAGAAAGAGAGAGAGTCAAAAAAAGGGGGAAGTCTGATTTCCGAGATGACCTGAGTTGGTGCCGCTGCATGTCAGTCAGACGGAGTTGTCACCTGAAGGGCCGCATGATCGGGGCGCTTGCGAGTGGAGGCCCTCTCTTTCTCTCTCTTATCCGCCGCCGCCGCATCCGAAGGTGTCGCCATCGTATGGGGACGTGTCGATGATGCAGGCATTGCAAGTTGGCACGTGTACCGATGCCCGCCTGGGTCGGGCCACTGAAAAAGAAGTGGGTCGTTCGTCTCAAAGAGTTGGGCTGTCGTTCGCTAAAGATACAGGACAACAGTCTGGGGAAGTGACGGCCTGCCGTCACATCTGATACAAACGCCGCATCGTAAAAGCTCCAACGGCGCGCTAGCGGTATCAGAGTGACCGCCTCCGCACAGGGAGAGTCGACTGGATTACATAACAGATTGAGGGCGACATTCCTGTTTGGCATTTGCCGTTACGCCCTTTTTCTTCTTCTTCTCTTCTGGCGGGCATTGCGATAAGATATGATATGATATGGTCGGCGATCAGACGGTAACATGAATGCGGTGATCTGGGCGCCCCGTCGTTCGCGAATCACACAGGACACACAAGTCGATGTTTATCTTGAGTCCCCGTGAAGCGGTTCGTCTCGTAGGCGAAACGCCACCTGCGACTCAAGGCAAAAAGGGTGTGGCGGCAACGTAGTGCGGGGTGGGAACCCGATGCTGACTGGAAAGGAAAACGGCTTAGCCATGTGGTCCAGGGACCTTTCGAGTTGGGATAGACCTATCGTCGGACGGCTAGTCCGAAAAGCGGAAAGATTAGGAAAAAGAAAAAGAAAAAGAAAAGGAGGGACCCATATGGACCTCCTACGTATCGCGGTGCACCGTTTGTAAGCGTATGCCAGATTGTCCACAGGTCGAGACTCGGCTTGAACGTCGCTTAAGGCGGGGCTTTTCTTCTTCTCCCTTCTTCTTCTTTCGGTCCGTCGCGCCTACGGATAACGAATCGGAGGGGGTCATGAACGCCTATCAGATTGCCGCATCATGATCTTGAGAAAAACGTGTCGGTGGCACAGTTTGCCTCTCGGGACTCGAACGCGTCCCTTGCGTTGCGTGTACGTTGCATTTTTTTTTCCTTCTTCGCTCACGTTTATTTCATGTACATAACCATCACGATCGAGATCGGATTTTTTTTTCTTCGAGAGTTTACTTGTGCTCAGGGACGCGCGCAGCATCGCCGTTCGACGGCTTCTCACAGCACCTTGCCCTACTCGGTCGGTCGTATCAAGTGGGCGCAAGAGCGGGGACCCAGGAGCAGTGCAGGGCACCAAGGCCACAACCGTTTCTTCCACGCACGTGTCTCTCTCTCTCTCGAAGATGTGCTCTGCCAGACAGGACGCCGGGCGTGGAGCTGTGTTGAACAACAAAGCTGTTGTTGCACGGACGCCGATCAGGCCGGAAGGCAGATATGAATACGCAGTGCCATGTGCGCCCACGCCGACCCGTGTCATGGTTGCGACGCCACCGAGCGAGAGTGATGTCGGGGGGATTCAGATTTGAAGACATGATCCGCGGATCCACCCGCCCATCAACGGGTGAATCCGTACGCAGTTGATGGTAGCCCCTGGTGCAATGTCGCACAGAGTTCGGCGTTGCCCGTTTTCTTTTGGAACGGAGGCAACGCATGGCAAGTGTCAAGATGCCGGACGGGCGTTGCTAGGCCAACTGTCTGGGAGGCACGTTTGAAGGATCGACTGTAGCATATCAAGTCCTAATATTCGCGACAGATGCCCCCCAGATGCAGGGGGATGAAACTTGAGAGCGGGAAGCGACACGGGGCGCAGTGGCGGAAGATTGTTACGTCACGCTTGGCACAGGCACGGGTACCTTGTGTTTCCAAAAAAAATAAGATGCCGGCATTATAATCTACGACTAGAGAAAAAAAAAAAGGAAAATAAACGAGACTAGATACAAATCGAAAGCGCCAGAGCACTAGGCCATGGACTACCCAAAGAGAACAGGAAAGAGAGAGATAGATGCCATGATATGAATGTAGCTACTAGGTATGCAGTGTGTCTATGTGGATGCGATGCTCGAGTGTAGAATGCGTAACAAGGAAGAAATGCCAAAGAAAGGGTACCGCGGTCGTTCCAGGGAATACTAAGTCTACAGTAACCAGCAAGAGAGAGAGATGTCGAAGGGTCACGCCTGGAATTTTGGTTTCTGCGACGCGTGAGCATGGGCGACGGCGCGCTGGCAAAGGCACGTACAGATTTGCGCATCATGAGGGGCGGCGACGAATTGGGCGAGTCGGCGTGGGGTGCCTGGCACGGAGGTGAGCGGACGCGACGGACGCGCGGTGTTAGAGGACGCACGGTCTGCATGTAGGGGTGCATCGGTGCGGCGCTCTGGGGCGACGATGCGGTTTTGGAGATAACTTTTCGGAGCTGTGTGTGTGTGAGGCGGGGCGGGGGAGTACGTGCACGGGGGTGCGCACCTTGGCTTCGCTCTCGGCGGCATGCTGGGCGTACATGCTCGGGTGGAGGGAGACGCTGTCGAGGCTGGTTGCCTGGGGCAGCGAGGAGAGTGCGCAGGACAGACTCGGGAGTGCGACGAGCTTGTCGTGGCGAAGAGAGGCCATTGGAGAGAGTGTTGCGGGAGGGAGGGGAGGTGAGGAGGGGGCTACTTATAGCCGAGTGGACGGCGTTCCCGCGCAGGCAGCGCGCTCGTCAAAAGGTGTTCTCATAACGATCTGTCCACATCTCAGATCAGATCTAATTATTTATTTTGTCCGGTTACAAATATTCTTCGCGTAAATTTCGAGGGTATTCTCTCTCGCTGGGTATTCCAACTGCCCTCCGTCGATTTGCCCACGCGCGCGGTCTCCTAGGAAATGGAAATCTCTGGCGATGTGCTTATCGTCATACGTGCCCTATCCCGATTCCGGATTCCGGGCCCGTCTCCTTCTTCTCGCCAGGGTCGCACTCGTGTGTCGCTCGTTCTCCCGGAGCGTCGTATCGCCATCTCTCTCTGTCATCATCACTCCATCCCTGATTCACGCCACCCCTGCACATTCTCACCATCCTCTTCCCAGACACGCCCTTTGCCGCATCTCTGATCGCACTTGCTCATTGCATGCTCAGATCCGATCCACCCTCATTGGCTCTACAGATACCCGTTGCTCTCAGCCCGCCCACATCCATCTCCTCTCCTCGGAGCAATCAAAACTCTATTTTTCACTCAATCGCCTGCACCCCATCGTACACCGGCAGTCGCTCGCGCGCCGCGGGCCAATCGACCGCGCCCTGCACCAGATCTGTCACCACCGCGATCACATCGTCGATGGGCCCAATCAGCTGCTCCGTCGTATCCCGTTCCCTGTCCGACGACTGAGTCATCCCCCGTCACACTGCTCACATTACGCACCGAAGAGTCATCGTCCCGTTTTGAACCGCTGTCCGAGATTCAGCACAGAATCAGTCAGACAACCACACCACACGTACACGCAAAATCCAGCGTCACCCCAAACGGCGTACCAAGCTCGTCATTCCGCGCATACCGCTTTCCGATCGACGTGTTCGAATCGTCCACGCGCGAAAAGATACCCGCTTTCCGCAGTTTCGACGCTGCCGGGTGTTCGTCATCGTCAGACCGACTGAAAGAGGCAGTCACCCACAAACTTCCTGAACCAGTGGCGCAAAATCAGGTTTGGCACTCAGTGGAACGATCAGCACCTTGGTGGGTGCCACCACCGGAGGCAGCGACAGCACCTAATCCTCCGCGTCAGCAAATAAGAAAAAAGATAGACAGATCGAATCAGTACGTACACCGCGATCCACGTCTTGCTCACGACACCAAAACGAGTGCTCAAGTAGGGTATACAATATACGTCCGAAACCAAAGGAAGGCTCGATGACGTTGGGGGTAAACTGGCGAACTACGTCATCCGAGTGAGCGCCTGCGGGTCAGACCGGGAAGCAACAACAGAAACGGACTCGACTGCTTAACCGTCTTGCGTTGAATCGTCACCAGATCCGGGGTGAGTGAAATCTCCCTTCCATCGGCCTCGATCGTAGCGCCGCTGCAAAACGAATCAGCGTTGCATCTCCGCGGCAAGTCAGACGTACCCGTTCACGAGGGCTTCCTTGAGCGTGAGGAGCGCAGGCTGGTCCATCTCGCCCACCACCTTTATCACGACCCCGGCATCGCGACCGAGCGTCTTCCCGAGCGTCTTCTTGTTGAACTCGGCGACCTCGCTCTCCGTCACAATTGGCTCTTTGAGCGCCTCACGCACGACCAGCGGGTGCCCCGTCTTTGCCGCGTGCACGCTCAGATCGTACGCCGCCCGATCCGCGCACCCCACACACTCGGTCCACCCCGTCGCGTTCTCGATCTCTGCATCCCAGCAGTCGGTCGCATAGTGTGCCATCTCGTTAGACATGTGCTGCCGGAACCGCAGACGACTCGGATCGATACCGATGTGCACCAAGAAGAGGTGGATCCGCACTAAAAAGTAGCCGAGCGTCTCATTGGCGACGAGGCCCGCGTCGACGGCATCCCCGATCGACATGCGTCGCACCGTCGTTTGACCTTGGGTTTGCACGTGACGGTCGAGTAGGTCGAGCTCGACGTGCCGGAATTCGGCGAACCGGGGGTGGTGTTTGTCCTCTGGGTCTACAAAATGCTCGATCTCGCCCATGGTGAACTCGCGGACGCGCAAGAGGCCGGCGCGAGGAGAGATTTCGTTGCGGAATGACCGGCCGACTTGGGCGGACGCGAACGGCACGCGACCATTGTTGAATTCGAGCAGACGGGAAAAGTTGAGGAAGTGACCTTGTGCCGTTTCGGGACGGAGGAAGCTGTTTAGAAAGTGAGCGAGACGAGATAGAGTAATAATGAAAAAAGGATTACCCGGGGTGTTGTCCGGTTGGACCGATGCTGCTGGCAAACATGAGATTGAATTGCTGTGGTTCTCCGACGTCGTTATCGGTATCTGGGTTGCGAATGTCATGATTTCGACAGAGGTCACCAAGTTCTGGTCCCGAGAAGTTGTCCAACTTGAGAGATGGGGGTAAGTGACGAAAACGGACGAGAAGCATGGACGAACTTGAGCGAGGATGCGACTGTACTCGGCAACCTTGTCGTCTGGCAGCTTGACGGGGACGGTCTTAACCTTTTTCTTCTTCTTCTTTTCGTCTTCCTTGTCTGTCTGAACGGTATTTGCGAGGCCGCGGGCCTCGCGATCGCCCGCGAGCCTTGCCTCGAGGACGTTCTTGACGAGATGATCCGCGCGAAGCACGTCGCCAGTCTTGGTATCCTTGACCATCCAATCCGCGAAGCGGGCAACGTGTCCGGATGCTTCGAACACGGGCGCCGGGGTCATGATGGTGGTATCGAGTTCGAGCATGTGGTCTTCGATGATAAAGTGGCGACGCCATTCGGCGATGATGTTGGCTTGGAGGGAAGAGCCCGGTGGGCCATAGTCGTAGAGACCGGCGACGCCTGTTGATGATGATGGTGATGAAGATGAGCGAGTGATGTGACGAGGTTTAGTTACCGCCATAGATCTCGAATGCGGGTGCGTAAAAGAAACGGCGGTTGAGGAGAGCCTCGAAGCGGGACTTGTCAAAGGGATGTGCGGTTCTGTTGACCATGTCTGTGTGTTTGAGACGGACGAAGGAGAGCCTGAGGAGCTCCTGTCCAAATCGGACACGGTGCATCGAGTCGAGTCAGTGATTATCAGAAAAAATATATAATATTGAAATGAAAAAAAAAAGTGGGTTGGCAAGTGGGTTAGGAACAAACGAGTAAGTTAGTAAACTCGACAACTTCTCTGGTTCATCCCGGACCGTTTAAACCGTTCATCCCGTAGCTATACGCACCTCCTCCAAAACCTTAACCTTCGAGTACACCTCACTTGACCGTCCATATCCAACAACAACCGTGTGCCTGCTCTACTCCTCAGCGACGAATATCAGCCTATCAAGTATCACCACATCACCCATCACCGTGCTCGAACGCTTATCTCTGCGTGTTCCAAGAGCAGATTGGGCTCGTCTGCAAAGCCAGAACCTTGCTCGCGGAATAGAAGCGTCCGGGCACCCGTAACAAGCGGACGTTCTTGGATTCCTCACCGCAAGTACGACATGCCGATCCCTCGGACACGCATGGGCGTATCTGCCCCCCCGCCCTGGCATACGTATTTCACATCGTCCAACGCTCGACACAACACACGTAACGCGATAACGAGCGTTAAATCTGGCGGGTTTCATCCCTTTTCTTGTTGCATTGCATTTCTATTCAACGTTGACGTACTCGAGGGCATCTTGTGCTTCATGTGTGCAACCGGGGAAAGAAGGTCGTTTCTTCTACGATTCGTGTTCTCCGAGGAGAATCTTGCAATCTGGGGTGAGGTGGGCGTACAAAGAACTAGGGGCCCAACACGCTGGAGACTCTGCGCGCAGCATGGCTGCCACAGGGCGGATGTAAGAATATTTCTGTCCTGGAACCCAAGGTGAGTTACGTCCATCAACACATGCTCGAGACAGCACCGTTTGCTGTCCGTCTATCGGCGAAAAGAAAAAAAACAACAACAAGTTCTTATCAATGTCTATCCCCAAAGAGTATCTCGTGCCGTGTTTGCGTCACTCGGATGGCAGATTGTGCGCATCGTTTTGCTGAGATTCATCAAGGGGAAGTTTGCGAATTTGCAACACGAGGAAGAAGAACGGTCCGCCTTGTTGATGAAATCACTACCCCCGAACGATGGCGCGGTGACAAACGACGGGCGCGAACGTGCCGATCTCTCAGACATGACGACCCGTTGTCGCTAGATGAAGAACCCGACGGCAGAGTCGAATTTCATATCGTCTAACACTGCTAGGCGTGCGTGACGAGGAGGATGCAGGGGGCTCATTGCGTATTCGAGGAGTTCTCTAGTGGGTCTATGTACTAGGCAGAGAATGGATTTCGTGTGTGTCGTGTACATTGCGCGTCTTGTTCGGATTAGGTCGACTGGACAAATTTGGCGGAGACAGGTCACTGGAAATTTCACGACATATCTTATGTCTCCCCGACGACTGCACTGTCATGTCCCAGGTTCGCTTCCGCCTGTCTGCCTCTTACACTGACCGTTTCATATCCACACACAGCCGCATCTCTCCCTCCTCTCCCTCTCCATCGCTGCCGCCAACGCCGCTCCAATACCCGCTTCCACCGTTGCTGAACAACCCGCTCGCTCCTCACAGGGTATGCCAGCACCGTCCTCCACCGCCCACTCACTGAAAACCACGCACAGCGACGACCACCAAGCACCGTCGACTCTCTTCCGCAGGCAGATCGAGAAGGAGACTGAGCGACGCTCGGGATGCCGCCACCCGCCCATTGTAAGTAGACTCGCACACGGACGGGCATAGGGTAGCCATGGCGTTCTGTCGTTATTTTTCGTATGCTAAGGGATGCTCAATCCTCGCCCAGTCCAACCTCGTTGCAAAGCGCCTCTGTATCGCTCGCAGCGCTCTCGCTCTCGTCACCCACGGTATCGCATCGCACTGTCAACGGTGCGCAGCCCATACAGGTTCCACGAGCGACGTCCACCCAGGCGTCTGAAGCCGAACCTGCCGACGTCGACGAACACCTCTCTGTCTCCCCTCCCCAATCCCGCGCCCCACTCTCCCCCGTCAACATTGCCAAGTCAGGTCGGAAACGAGGTACTATATTTACGTGCGAGAGTTGTTCCAAGGTGCGCCGTTCCTCTGGCAACCTCCCTGCACAGTCGTGTGATGCCGTCTGACTAACTGTGTTTACGATTTGTAGGTCTACCGACATCCGTCGTGTCTGATCAAGCATCGTTGGGAGCATACGCCACAGTGGCGTGAAGCATCCAAGTTTGTGCTGAGCAAGCATCAACAAGTTCAGTTGCTCGAGGTGGGTTCATGAATTTTTTTTCTCTTTCCCCATTTGGTTAGCTCGCGATATGGTGGCCCCTTGCATGCCCTTTTTCGTTCCCGTTTTTTCTCCCTTCTCTTTTTTTTTCTCGTCCCTTTGCTTTGCACATGTATGCAAGCATGTGTGATGTGGCGCTGAATTCAATCTGGAACAGGCTGCCGCGATCCTCTCGCACCTGTCGCCCTCGTCAGGCTCGCTTCCCGAGGACCGCTCCTTATGGCCGTCTTTCCTCTCGGGGGGACTCGTTCCCCCGCCTACCAACAATGACACCACAACGACGACTACAAGCACCGTGAGCACCACGTCGCCAGCGCCATCGACGGTATCGTCCAGCATACACACGTCGTTTCCCATCTCGAGTTCTGTGCCCGCAAGTTCGGTCCTGGACGGGTCCGTGACCGCGGCTCGGTTACACGACTATGCGGTGAGCGTAGACGGCCTCACGCACGTCCGTCCCGGGATGTTGGGCGTGCCCAACGGTAGAGAGAGTCGCCCGGGGACGAACACGACGGACGCGATGAATCTGCTCGCGTTGCAGTCTGGGAGCGTAACCTCGGATCGGGTCGTGACGCGCTCGCACGCGCGTTCGTATTCGTATTCGCATTCGGTGTCGAGGGAGCGACGTCGGTCGAACGCGTATGAGTATGTGCAGCTGGGGGTGTCGATTCCGCGGTCGTCTGTGAGGTCGCATACGGGATCCTCGCGGTCGCGGTCTCAGTCGGTGAAGGAGTCGGGGCCGGGGCCTGAGGGGGGGGGGGAGGAAGAAGAAGAGGAAGAGTTGGATGGCGAGATGGACGGAGTGGGGTGGAATAGGGTGTGGGATGGGGATGGCAAGGAAGGGCCGTCAGAGGAGACGTGGGACGGGATGGAAATGGAAATGGAAATGGATTGAGGCGACGTGGTCGTGTATGTATTTTCGAAAGGGATGTGGATCTATCGTATATACTCGTTCTAGGTTGTCGGTGTAGCAAAGCACCCGTCGTCATTGTTTCCGAACGCTTTCCGAAACGCTGCTATTTGACGTTGAACCTTTAAAAGTGAACATCATTCAACGACAGTGCGTTCCCCACCCGTCCTCAGGTATATCGTACAGAGTAATAAGTATCTGGCTGCAAAATAATCATCACACTTGTGTAAATACAAAAATTCAAATGTTTTTTATTTTTCATCCTTCACAAAGATTGAGTCCACACAGAAGACGATGTACGAAAGATTATCGTGAGGCTATAGTCAGGGTTTTCATGATAAGCTTTGGTAGTATGATTCAAGCGTATGGAACGCCTTCCGAAAAGCTGCCATATGACGTTGGACCTTCAAAAGAACATCGTCCCAATACAAAGTGTAGGAATTGAACGACATAGTTGACAGTGTCAACGATGTCGGTCGCGTACCCCACGCTGCACCGGCGAAAGAGATGGTAGGTCCTTTACAAGCGAATCAGCCAACCAGATAACGATAGACCGCCGTCACTCACCTGAAATGGATATCAAGAGACATGGAAGAGGCGACGTTAAAAATGCGAGAGCACTCTCCCTCGTCAATTCTACATAGTCCGATGTCGCTCTTAGATATGGTTGTCTTATCAGATTCCCCGGCTCGTTGTTAACTTCAACAATCGCACAACAGTGACCGTTCACAGAAATACATTGTCCCGACGCTACGTTTTTGTTTCGGATTCGAAGGTCGCAGAATTTCATCCCGTACCCATGGTAGAGTTCTGATGTAAAAAGAAACTTGCGTCTTTCATATTTTTTGTTGTAAACGGGCGACAATGCATCCACGATGTCCCAGGCGAGGTGCTTGTCAACAGCTTCGGGCTGGATGGTATCGCAGTCAACGAGGAACTGGTTGAAGACGGGGTGAAGGTCTGTGGGAGGAATAGCATCTTCGTCGTCAAGGCAAGTGGTGTGACTCCACGGCACTACACCCTTTAGTCGTTCCTGGAGTAGAACTGGGCCCTTCGACCTAGATGGGATTTCTATTGGAATGGTCACCAGAAATTCCATGCGCTTCCTTGCAACCAGATCGGGACCTAGAAAGAATCATTGAGCCCTGCTCGTATTTTGAAGTGTTCGTTTACCCGATGCAAGCTGCTTTATTCCATGCTTCAGCAGTGAATGAAGCTTGTGATGATGCTTTAAAGGAACATGTACAGTCCCGTGAGTATGTAAATTATGTTTGCGAGAGAGCAAACGCAAAGAGTTGAACATGATGTAGGAAGTGCAGTTTAGGGGCAGAACGGCAGACTCCACAGAATGGAGTTCTGTTAGACTGGTGCGTCTAAAAGAGGCAAGCTGTTTACGTAACAGACTCGACGTCATCACTCGCGCACCCACTCTAGGCCTCAGATGAGTAGCTCACGTCTGACTGTTTTTCCCTTTCGTGTACCCGTACTAATGCCGTATGCGCGTCCTTAAGTCAGTTCCTCGGTTCCTCGATGCATTCACCCCGTCGCTCGCCTCCAGCACCTCTCAGTACGTTCTCGATGTACGTGCACTCTGGCCGTACGTGCAGTTGCGCTAACACATCTGACGGCTTCTTCAGCCTATCCATAACGTATCTGATGTCTCCCGCTGACTCTGATGCTTCCGACGCGTCATCGTCGACGCTCGGGGACTCGCTATCCGGTACGTCTCCAGTTTCTCCATGACCTGTCGACGCTCGGACAACCACGTCGCTCCCCCTCAAGCTCGACTCTTGCAGACTCGTGGTGTGCCTCGCCTGGCACATTCCTGGCGTCGCCGTTTCCACTCAACGGTTTTGGCGTATCCACATGGTTGCTGGCCGACTCGACGTCGCAGCTCGAACATCTAGTTCGCTCCCCCTCGAGCTCGACGCTCGGGGATTCAACTTGTCGCTGCACGGGTCTGTCCGGCTCAGGCGCGTTTTTTGCTTCGTTATTGAGTTGGTCTGGGTGCTGACGTGCCTCCGTTTTGTCGAGCGATTTCCGCCGTGTGCTATCCTCTATGCTACCACTAACGGTATGCATTGCGCTGTCATCGCCTTGTCGCTGACCATGTCCGACGTCTCTAGCGCATTCCAACAGCTCTCCTGTACCCTCGACGGCTTCCGCCTCGCCATTCGGCATCTCTGTCGCGGCCGCTCCGCCCGTTAGGCTTGGCGCTTGTGTTCCTCTTGTACCAATCTCCACACGTTGCTATCCTTGCATCCAACATGTCCATCCTCGTCTGAACCCCCGCATCGCCCTTCCCTTCGTCCGCCATGTCACTAAGATTCAGTTAGCCTCGGGTTGAGTGGCTGAACACTTCGCTGGATTAATGTACATCTAAATCATGCTATGTGGTTGGACACTATAGTTATTTCTATCATCTAGACACAATGCGAGTGAGCTACGAGTGCAAGTAGGATGGCAAGAATTGTGATCTGTCAACGATCGCATTTTTGGGACGTCCAAGTCCACATGGGCCGTGGCATTTGGAATTGGTAAACCCAAACCTAAGCGGAACACGGGCTTATCCCTACTTTGCCATATATAGCAATATATGACCTTATACATAAATGTATGCTAATAAATGCATGTCCGATATAAATTTGAATTTTGTAGGTCACCAACTACTACTTCTGTGATGCAATGCGAGAAAAAGATGCACGACGGAGTGAGCAACTCGTACAAAATCAAGGACGTTCGGATGTGTAACCTGTACCTGTTCGAAGGGGAGTGGGGAGCGGCATAAGGTAGGTGCAGTGATTCAACACCTTTTGATTGCCGGGGAAGTGGATTCAGCATAGATAAGGTCACGCGCATTTCAGAGGTCGTGAGGGTTACAAAACATCTATCGTGCGCGCATTGTCGATTAGATGAGTCATCGGCGTGTCTTCCTTCACTTGCACGATAATCAGTGCATCCGAAGCAACTCTCCTGTATTCGCGACCTGTCTCCAAGAGTAGTAACGCCCCAAACGGTTGTCTGAGACGAGCAATAAACAACGATACTCGCGCCGGTTTGTCCGCTGCAGCTCTAGGCGCGGGAA
>JBBPMF010001042.1:0-13017 GCA_038090175.1 Austroboletus eburneus
AAACATGTACATACAGTAGAATAGTATATAAACCCCAGGACTTCGAGGCTGGAGTCCCCAGCTTTGAAGTCTTGGAGATTTCCTCACAAGCTTATTGCTCTAAGGACCAAAGGGTCATTCAGCTCTATTCTTTGCTTTCTCTTTATTCTTGAGTTGTTTCACCATCCACATTGATAGCTCAGATTGGTCTGGGAATTCATGAGGAAGTTTGTTTCGGCAAGTGAAGTCAAGGTTTATGAATGATCCAGTGACTCCACAGTTGATTAGTGCAGTGGTTTCAGCTTGTTGACCTTTGCTGTGTTGAAGTGATATTGGGACAAGGATTGATTTTTGATCACTAGATACTAGTACAGAGGTCATCTGGGGGGGCACTTATGTAGCTGCTTTGTGTCCTCTTTTTAAAAATCCATGTAGCTGGGGTCTTTCATTTCTACCCTGGCTATTGTTTTATCATTGCTTTCTTCAGTGAAACATTCCTTCAGAACTCACAACACTTCCTTTTATTCCACCTTTTTTGAGGTTTCAAGTTTCTTTATGTATTCCTCCATTTCATCGGCTTCCTTAGTGACCACCTCCCTTAACCTGGCAGGATTTCTAGGGGGACAGGGTGGTGGGGCTTTGGTTCGGGGGTGGTTCCTGGTAAAACACCCTACTTTGTGGCAGATGAAGCATCTATTTTCCCTGATGTGTCGGGCTCGTTCCTCTAATGATAGCATTCTTCTTCCTAGGCTGGTCTGGACTGCATCTATGTCCATTGCATCAGATCTCTGGTTTTCTCTGTAGTTGTATCCAGACCAGATATCCTTAATCTGGTCTTGTTGTCAAGCAAAGGCAGAGGCTTTGTCGATCCAGTCTTTGATTGTTTCAGGTTCTTTTTACATTCCAATGATTTGTTCAGTGATAGCAGGATCTAATACTCTCATATAGTCTTCAATCAAGGCTTTGTCATCTTTGATCTGGGATTTAGTCATGAGAAGATGGAAATCAATGTTGTATCGATTGATGGAATCAAGTCCTCTTCCTTTCATTTTCATCATTTCAAGCTTCCTTTGAGCATTGACAGAAGTTTCTTTGTCAGAAAAGGTGACAAGAAACTTGGTTTTGAAATCCTTCCATGTGAGCGAGTCAGGCAGGATTTCTCCATTGTTGATTTTCTCATATGCTACTTTTGCATAGGCTTTTCCTCTTCCCTTGGACATTCAGTTCAAGGAGATATAGATTTTTTTGATGTCGTTGTACTTTGTAGCATTCATAGCAAAGTATGCATCCATTGCCCTGATCCAGTATTTGGCATCAGTAGGTTCCCCACTAAATTCATCTGGCAGTCTGGCTTTTAATTCTGACATATCCTCTTCTCATTCTGTGAGGAGGAGAGGTTCCTGGGTGGGGGTACTGTTCACAGTGACTAGAGGTGTCTTTTGCGGTGGTGGGGTGTTGAAGTGAGGTTGATTCTGGTGAAGGGTTCTAGCTATCCTTTCTAGCCTTCATCATTCTTGTCATTCTTCCCAAGTTTCTTCAGCCTCCTGGGGAGGCTGCTCTTCTCTTAGTTCATAAGAAATGTTGGGCAATTTGTTGGGGATTCCTTTGTGTAACAGCAAGAGGAATTAGAGAGCTAAATCTTTTGTTACATGTGCACAATGTTCAGCCTCAATCCAGTGTCTCCTTTAAGAGGCGAGACAAGGTCCTATAGAGGTCTGGTAATGGTTGCTCTGCTGAGGCTTGATACTCAGACAGGAGAGACTAAACACTGCATATAATTGCGCAGATTTAGCTAGGGAGTACAAAGGAAGTAGCAACTAGTTATACATCCCCAAGTAGCCAATAGGAAGGGAGTGGAACTCCATAAACTAAAGGGGGAGAGACAACAAAACAATGGTAAGACAATATAGATGGCCCATGCAATACAAGGATGAGATCGGGGAATGAGATCTCGGAAGAGTGAGATCAGGAGAGAGGGGTCCATAAGGAAAGTTAAAAGACTAGAAAGGGAAATCCTTGTCGGAAATAACCAGGATCATTACAGAATCATCTAACATATAATCTGAGGGGAACATTGTCCACAGTGGGCCCTCGGAGAGGTATTTGTATAAGTCCACTGGACTTGTAACAGTGGGTGGTTGGGGGGTAGAGACCAGACTCCTTGATTTCCGGCCCAGTAGTTGTCAACACGATCAAGGATGGTGACCTCCTGGGTGGTGAGGGGTTCAGAGGATGCAGAGGGGATGAAGATGTGGTCATTGCCTGTAGTGGCAAGCTCTTGGAGATATCGATCAATGTCGATAATGAAATCAGTCATGTCCAGCTGGTGCATTAGCTGAACAAGGTCGTGCTCTAGGGTTTGGTGGAGCCGACAGATATGAAGGTTGGCCAATGCTTGGGCAGCAGAGGCAGTGGGGGTGGCAGTGGAGATGGTGATGCGGGAGTTCATCAGGAAAAGACAATACATGAGAGCAAAGGGGGAGTGGAGTTCCATGTGCACATCAAGTGCCATGGCGAGACTGGAGTCTTGGAGTTCCATGGCGATGGTGGTGGCAAGGTCATCATCGAGAGGTGTGGGGTGGTTGGGTAGGGCAGCAGGGGGTATGGACAATGGGAGGCAAGTGGGATGGTTGGAGATTTGTTGGGCGAGGGAAATGGATATAGTAGAGGGGACGAGGGGTTTGGGGTGGGTCCAGCTGAAGCCAGGCCATGCAGAGGGAATGCCTTCTGTGTCGCAGCAAAGGCGTTGGATTAGAGAGGGAGGTGGGACAGGGATGGATTCATCGGCAAGTTCGAGAGGGTTGTTGGTGGGGGTGGTCATAGACCAGCTGGCTTCTGCAATGTCAGAGGGGATGTTGCTGGGAGCAGGAGAGGGTGTGGAGAGGGTGATGGACATAATTGTAAGGGGTTTTGTTTGGATGGAGACTGAGGAAATTGCATGGCAACATTTATAGTCATTGAGGAGGGGTGCGGAGTTCCGTAGATTCCGTTCAGGTTCCCAGGAATCTTCTTCAGCAGTGTATCTCTTCCATTGGATCAGGAAGGAATGGGATGATGGGGGTCCACAATGTCAGACAATTTTCTTGATTTCATATTCCTCATGTTCATCAATGAGGTCAGGTGGTGGAGAAGGGTAGTTTGGCCTGTGTATGGGGTTTTCGCGATAGGGCAATAGAAGGGACATGTGGAACACTGGATGGATTTTCCATGATCATGGGAGGCATAGTTTATAGGTGATGGGAAATAGCACCTTGATAATGGTAAAGAGTCCTTTGCATTTCAGGGCAAATTTCGGATTGATAATGGAGTGTTTGAGGTTTCTGGCCTCAAGCCAGACTTTGGATCCCTTGGTAAAAGGGGTGAAGGAATGGTGGTTTCAGGATGCCATGACTTGGTGAGTGAGTTTGTGGGCAGCAAGGGCCTCATTGCAAGCGGCAACGAGGGATTTGAGGCAGTCCTCGATGGTGGGGATGTGGGAGTCAGTGATGACCAATGGAAGGACATGGAATTCATATCCCATCATGAGATAGAACGGGGTCTGTTCAGTGACAGAGTGGGGGCAGTGATTGTTAGTGAACTCAGCATGGGGAATGAGTTCAGATCATGTGGTGGGATTACTTCCACAGAAGATGCAGAGGTAAGTCTCAACTTCCTGGTTGATCTGTTTGGTTTCACCATCAGTCTGGGGGTGGTATGTGGTGGAGAGTGCGAGGGAATAGTTGAGAGCTTTTCCCAATGCTTTGGCAAAGGCAGAGGCAAACGGGCCTTGATTGGTGATGATTCTGTCATAAAGACCGAATTGGAGGAAGACTTTGTGGAAAAAGAGGGCTGCAACCCCTTTGGCAGTGATGGTTTTTTTGGTAGAGCAGAGAATTACCTCCTCAGTAAGGCCATGGTCGACCATGACCAAGAGAGTATCAAAACCCAAGGAGGCAGGGAGATTGGTGATCAGATCATATGAGATCTGTTGGAAGGGGCGAGTGCAGGTAGAGTGAATGGGGGTGAGCAGAGAGACAGTGGGGTGGGTGTTGGCCTTGTGTTATTGACATGAGGCACAACCTTTGACATACTTTCATATGTATTGAGCAAGGCCTGGCCATCAGAATTCGGCAGTGATGAGCTGGCGAGTTTTGAGGTAGCCAGGGTGGCCAGCAGTTTCGTGGTCATGGCAGTGCTGAAGGATAGAGCATCAGAGGGAATCATCTGGGGAAATGTAGATGTGTCCTTGGAAAGTGAGGATGCCATCATTGTACTGCCAATCAGAAAGGCGGGATCGAAAGGTGGGGGGAATGGTTCCATCAAGGGATTGAAGGGCCTTGAGGACAAAGGGATCCATTTTAGAGTGAGATGAGATATGCTCCTGAAGCATGGCATCAATGACGTTGACAAAGAGGGATGGGGGAAGAAGGGTGACACCTTTGTTATCAGCCTCATCAGAGGGGCTGAGGTCAGGGTGGCAGGAGAGGGCATTGGGACCAGCAAGGAGTTTACCAGGAACATGGATCATGGTTAGATTGAAATCTATGAGGTCGAGGAGCCAACAGACTTGTTGGCGATTGAGGTTTTGTGCTGACTGGAAGTAGGTCAGGTTCTTGTGGTCTGTGAAGACTTGGACCAGATGGGAGTTGCCATGGAGGTAATGGTGCCAGGATTTCAGGGCTCACATAATAGCAAGGAGTTCCTGATCATAGATGTCGTAGTTTCATTCTGCTGGTGAGAATGACTGGGAGAGATAGGAACAAGGGTGCCAATCTCCATTGGTATCCGTCTAGAGGAGGATTGCACCAGAAGTGAACTTGGAGGTGTCTGTTGCGATAGCAAATGGAGTGGAGAGATTAGGGAGTTGGAGGACTGGGCGGGCAAGGAATAATTCCTTGAGATGATCAAAGGATTTCTGACATTCGAGGGACCAGGCCCAGGGAGTGGTTTTCTTGGTGAGATCAATAAGGGGGCGGGCAACGGAGGAGTAATCTGGGATGAAGTGATGATAGAAGTTGGCAAAGCCAAGAAAGGAGCAGACATCATGGAGTTTTTCTGGGGTAGGCCAGGATGCAATCTCATTGAGTTTGATGGGGTCCATGGCGAGTTAACTGGGTTTAACAATCATTTTTAGGTATTCAACTTCTTTGGAAGCGAAGTTGCATTTCTCGAGTTTGTGGTGAAGGTCAAGTTCCTTCATTTGCTGGAGGACACACTTGGTTTGTTCAGTGTGAGTCTTCTCATCAGGGGAAAAGATGAGAAGATCATCCATGTAGATGACAAGCCATCCTTTGGCGATCATATCGCAGAAGGAGTCGTTCATGAATCTTTGGAAGGTGCAGGGGAGTTGGTGAGACCGAAGAACATTACAGTCAGTTCGAAGAGTCCTTTATGGGTAATAAAGGTGGCTTTCCATTGATGTCTGTCTTTGATTCGGACATTGTTGTAATCCCATTGGACATTGAACTTCATTGAGATACCTGTAGTCCTGACATGGACGAAGTCTGCCATTCTTCTTTTTGACGAAGAAGAATGGGGAGGCTTGGGGGAAATTTGAGGGGTGTATCTTGCCTGAAGCAAGATTTTTGTTGAGGAAGGCTTCCATGGCCTTGCGCTCATCTGGGAAGAGGGGGTAAATTTTTCTGACCTTGGGTGTGAAAGATTCATCGAGGTTGATCTCATGATTGTAGGGTCATGAGGGGGGTACATGGTCCATAGCTTCCTTCGAGAAGATGGAGGTGAAGTCAGAGTATTCAGGGGGGAGGGTGACCTTGGATTTGGTTTTTTTGACAGCCATGATTAACTCAGTAGAGTTCGTGAGTTTGGTGATGAGGGGATCGCCTTTGGAGATAAAGTGATAACCACATTGGATGATGCAGTTGATGGTGTAGTTGTCACAGGCATGGTGAAGGTATTGTGGTTCTGTCTCATAGTCAAGGTATTCATAGAGGCGTCCGTCATAGACAGAGTCTACTTGGACGTGGTAAGGGGGTCAAGGGAAGGGTTTGAACTGCTGAAAACAGGTTTTGTATTGGTTCAAGTCGACTTTATGAAGCATGTAGAGCTCCTTGGATTGGTCAGTAGACTCATTGATGGAGAGAGTCTGACTGAACCAGTCGATGGTGGGGTTGATGGCTTTCAACCAGGGGAGGTCAAGGATAAGGTTTTGTCAATTACAATCCATGACGTAAAAGAGGACTTTGTGGGTGAGTCCTTCAATGTGAACAAAGAGTTCAGTGGTGAAGTGAACTTCTCCTTTGTCTGTGGGTCACTGGTTGAGGTTGGTGATGTTGAGGGGGGAGGGGAGTCAGGTGGTGGGAAGCTTGTTTTTTTGAACAAAGCCCCAGTCAATGCAAGAGATGTCAGCACTGCTATCAATAAGGGCATGAGTGTCGACGATTTTCAATGTGTGTGAGGGTACAATGACTTGGATAGGGATTTGCATTGAACCAGGCAGAGTAGATACATTTACATGTTGTATTTTAGGAGAGTCCCGCATCGGTCGAGGTCTCTGTTCTAAAAATCCTTTTTGGGGGGAAGGATGAATTGGATGTGATGAACCGTGAGGTCATCATCATCATTGTTGTCACAGGTCTGGAGTTTGGGAAGGTCATTGTTGACCTGTTTAACTCATTTGATCAAAGTCTTGCGAGGTTCCTTGGGGTATTTGCCACAAGCATTGACTCAGTGGCCTTTCTGCCTGCAGCATAGGCAATGTCCTTCTTTGAAGCATCGCTCCCACTCTTCAGGAGTTAGCTTAGGGGGTTTGAGGATGTTGACCACGTCAACATTCATGGCATCAGGATCACAGGTTTTCTGGGAAGAGGAGGTGGTGGGGGTCTGGTAGGACCGGTAGATGGGAGTGGAATGGGTGCAGTGTTGGTTAAAAATGGTCTGGGCATAGTCATTCTGGACTTGGAAGTGAACGGTCTTCAAGTATCACTTGTCAACTTTGGTGGGAACCTGTTAAGTGCAGGTCCATTGGGAACTGGGCAGTGGACTCTGGAGCACTGGAGTTGATCAGAGGGGGTAGGGACTTTGGCTTCACCTTATGTGGTGCACTCTTGTCCAGTTCTGTTGTCCCTAATTTATGAGGGGAGCAGAGCGAAGGTACAGAGTGACCAGAGGTCAGAGGAGAGTCATTAAGACTCAAGCGAGAGAACTCATTGACGAGCTCAATGACGGAGGAGAGACAGAGGATGGAACTAAGTTGATATTCAAACTGAAGAACTAAGACATATTACAGCAGGTTTATATATGGAGGTCGAAGTCCGAATGTAGTAAAGTCAGGGTCAGAGTAATGGAGGAAACTAAGTACCGCTGCTGTGTCAGTCAGTCACACAGCTGGAGCTGTGTGCCTTACCCTGAGCACTGCAGTGATGGAATGGAGACTAACTACGAAGAGAACAAAGGGAAACGTAACATAATGTACATGAGCACAAGAAGTAAGGTGGACATGGAGTAGTGGAGGACATAGGAGTGGAATAGCGGAGGTAATGCACACGGAGGAGTGGAGGGGACTTAGCAAGAATTTGGGATATGATAGGACCATGTCCATGGAAAAGATGCAGCAGGAGAGGGGAGGGGGGATGCCAGTGGCAAAGTAGTTGATCAGGACATTCTGATCAGTAATGCCCAAGAAGATGACATTGTTTCTGAACTCAGCAATGTGCCAAGTGAGTTCGGGACCATAAGATCCATTTTTCTTGGAAATGAGGTGCTCGGAGTGAAGCCAGTTGATGGCTTGGTTTTTGATATCCTGGTGCTCAAAAGCACTCTTGAATTTGGTGAGAAAGTCGTCAAACTTTCTGAAGGTTTGAGTGGCGATGGCTTCCTTCTGGAAGGTGGAGGCCCAGATGGCAGCCAAGTCCTTTTTCATATAGGATAGGGCATAGGCAATTTTCTTGTTGTCATCATCATAAATGGCCTTGTTTATGATGAGATATGTTTGGACAGTGAATAGCCAGGACATGGGATCGGCATAAGGGGCTCCAAGACGGAGTTCAGTGGGTTTGGTCATCATGGTGACCTGGGCTGGGGATGTTACACATGTGCAATGTTCAGCCTCAATCCAGTGTCTTCTTTAAGAGGCAAGACAAGGTCCTATAGAGGTCCAGTAATGGTTGCTCTGCTGAGGCTTGATACTCAGACAGGAGAGACTAAACACTGTTACAAGTGTCCACAGTTCCAAAGGTTCCGGAACTGATTTCCGCGGTTCCGACGCTTCCGAACTACCTTCCCGCATTTCTGAAGGATCTGGAATTCCGGAACCATCGGAACTCTTCACCACTTTACCGGAATGGACACCAGAGGATGGACTACCCCTGGAATGCTACTGGACTCTATTTCCCGAAGACTACGCTCCATATGGACATATGGAGATTCCTATTCTTGACTCACCATGTTCATCTCTTCTTCCCCTTTTGTAACTCTTGCCATGTGCCCCCAGAACTGTTTTTGTCACAGACCTCTGCTCCTCCTTTCGGCGACTGTGTCATCCCATGTCTATCCCTGACTCCACGAGGCCGTTGTAGCATACCATGTGTTCCGACCATCATTCTCCCGTTCCGAGATGGTTCCGAACTGTATAAGTAGCCCATAGTTGTCATGTATATTCCCCAGCTAGATTTGCGCAATTATACGCAGTGTTTAGTCTCATTCCTGCCTGAGTCTTGAGTCTCAGCAGAGAACCCCCAGGATTTCTATAGGACGTTGTGTCGCCTTTGAGGACACACTGGGACTAGACGTTGCGCAAGCGTAACAAAAGATCTAGCTCTCCCCATACCTCTGCTACCACGCAGTAAGGCACCCCCCCAGTTGCCCATCATTTCGTACAGATACAGGGACAACCTTCCTCAAGAGGACTCTGAGGACGAAACAGATAGAAGAGAACGATCCAGACTCGAGTCCATCTCCGAGACCCTCAGAAGGAACCAACCACACTTTGCTCAAAGTGGAACCCCTCCTCCTCCATCAAGATCTTATCTGTCTCGAAGAACTCTGTTCTCCTCCACCCATAACACCCCCACCCCTCAGATCAACCCCCTCCCCGATCCGGACCACTCAGAAATGGCCGAACTTAAGGCTGGACTCCCAGAAGAGTTCTCAGGAGAAGCGTCTGATGCCAAATTCTGGATCAGAGCCATGGATGCATACTTCCTTATGAACAAGGATAAGTACGATGATTTAAAGAAGATTTATACTGCCCTCAACAGAATGTCAAAAGGACGAGGCAAGCAGTTCGCTGAAGCTGCCTGTGAGAACTTCGACTCTGGAAATGTTGCCCTGGACGAAGCCACCTGGAATGATTTCAAAAACGAGTTTTTGGAAATCTTCTCAGACAAGCACACTGCTGCTGACTCTCGACGAAAACTACACCAGATCACAATGAAAGAAAAAGGGGTGGATCCTCTCAATAAATTCAACACAGACTTCCGACTCCTTGTATCAAAAGCTGGAATCTCGGATCAAAACGCGCTGATTGAATGTTACATGAAAGGACTAGACCCAGACCTCACAGAGAGAATCCTAGGAATGGAAAAGGAACCAGGATCTTGGAAGGAATGGTCGGAAAAAGCGGCAGCCTTTGCCCGACAACAGGATCGGATAAAAGATATCCGGAAAGGAAGGATGGACTATGGACGGAACAACAACCGAGATCCAAATGCCATGGATGTGGACGCCCTTCAAACCACTGCTCTAGGACAATGAATGCTTTCCCCCACTGAAAGAGCTCACCACATCAGGGAAAACAGATGTTTCATCTGTCATAAAGTTGGATGCTCCACTAGAAACCATCCGAAAAGAGAAAACCCACCACTGTGCCCTCCTCAGAATCCAGCCAGGATCCAAACCATCAAGACGAAGAAAGGACCCATCGACGAATATGTAAAACAACTAGGAGAAAAGCAGGTAGACAAAAAGGAAGTACTCCGGGTACTTAAAGAATGTTTTGAAGACCCAAAGGAGGACGAAGAAACAATCACAAAAATTGAACTAAAAGACAAAGGCTTTTCAGATTTTTAAAGAGGGGACAGAAGTCGGCTCGCTGCCCCCCTAACTTTTCTTCTGTACTAGTATCAAGTGACCCAAAATCAATACTTGTTCCCATCTCACTTGAAATATCCAGAAGAACCATGGCCGAAACCACTGCCTTAATCGACTGCGGAGCAACTGGCTCCTTCATAAACTTGGACTTTGCCAAAAGGAACAATCTATCTATGGAACGAATAGCACGACCCATCAGAGCTATCAACACAGACGGAACTACGAATCAAGCAGGACTCATCCAATTCAGAACAACGGTAACCTTTCACATCGGCAATGTAATGAAGAATCGGACTTTCCATCTCCTCCCAGCCAGCAAGGAGAACGTCATTTTGGGAATGAATTGGCTCAGGGAACAGAACCCGGGCATAGACTGGGCAACAGGAAGAGTAACTCTCCAACTACCAACCCGAGACCAGAAACAAACCTTGAAAGAAAACGAAGAAGATGAAAGAAGATATCTCATAAGGTATCTCCGGAAGGATCCCGATTTTGAAACCCACACATTGTACTGCAAAAGGTACGAAACCACTGAGGAATATGTCATGAAAACAACACTCTCTACAGAATTGGAAATGGAGAAAAAGCAAGAGAAGAGGGAGTTACCAACTAACTACAAAGACTTTAAAGACATGTTTGAAGAAAATCCTCCAAATGTTCTGCCTCCTTCACAAGCCTATGATAACACCATCAAATTGAAGGAGACGTTCATCCCAAAGAGAGCCAAAGCTTATCCCTTATCTCTTCCTGAACAGGAGGCTTGCAAGAAATTCGTAGAAGAAAATCTGGCAAACGGACGAATCAAACCATCGCAATCCCCTCAAGCAGCACCCTTCTTCTTCATTGATAAAAAGGATGGAAAGCTCCGCCCCTGCCAAGATTATAGATATCTCAACGAACACACTATAAAGAATGCCTACCCCTTACCAAATATCCAGTCTATCGTTGAACAGATAGGAAACTCGACCATCTTTACCAAAATGGACATCCAATGGGGATACCACAACATACAAATAGTACTGGAAGATCGGTGGAAAGCAGCCTTCATCACCCCCTTTGGACTATTTGAACCAACAGTAATGTTCTTTACACTGTGTAACTCCCCTGCCACGTTCCAAGCATTCATGAATGATGCCTTCGGGAATTACCTTGCTGAAGGATGGCTAATCATCTACATGGATGATTTAGCAATCCACTCTTCCGATCCATCTGAACACAAAGAGAGGACCATCAAGATTCTGGAACGACTTAGAAGCCTAGGACTCAGGTGCAAACTCCAGAAATGCACCTTCGACTCCGAAACTATGGATTACCTTGGCCTAACAGTTCGACCAGGAGAACTTGCGATGGACGTGACCAAACTCCGAGCCATAAAAGAATGGAAACCTCCTGGCTCAGTCAAGGCTGTAAGATCCTTCTTGGGGTTCTGCAACTTCTATCGAAGATTCATTCCGAACTTCGCCCAGAGAGTCGCCCCACTTAATGAACTTACAAGGAAGGACAAACCTTGGGCATGGACGGAGAAGGAACAACATGCTTTCAAAGACATGAAACAAGTGTTCTCCACCTCCCCAGTTCTAAAACAGCCAGACCCGGAACACCCATACTTTGTAATGACAGACGCTTCACTCCTAGCTACAGGAGGAGTCCTCATGCAAAAGGACTCCAATGGCGACCTCCACCCATGTGCATACAGATCCACCACTCTATCTAGCGCTGAGCAAAATTATGATATATATGACAGGGAACTACTGGCAGTTATCCACGCTCTCGAAGACTGGAGACATCACCTACTTGGAGCTCGACATGTGGTTCAGATACTCACTGACCACAAAAACCTCACCTACTTCAGAGCCCCCCATCGACTATCACGACGCCATGCTCGTTGGCAAATGTTCCTACAAGACTTTGACCTCGCATTCACACATGTACCAGGGACACACATGGGTCCTGCCGATGCCCTCTCAAGAAAAGACAACATACCCACTGAATCTGACAATGCTGAAGTCGTCCTCCTTCCAGAGGACCTCTTCTGTAAACAGATCGATCTTGCCTTAACGGATAAAATTGCAAGATCCACTTCTTCCGATCCTTTTGTCCTCATCGCACTTGAAAAGATATATAATGACACCACCCCGCTTCCAAGGACAAAACTGTCCGATTGGACCTTCACAAATCAAGAACTTCAGTTCCAAGGATGCCTATTTATCCCTGAAACCACCCGCCAAAAACTAGTTCATGATCTACACTACTCCCCAACAGGAGGACACATGGGTCATTTCCGAACACTAGCTGCTCTAGAAAAAGACTTCTGGTGGCCAGGAATGTCCACATTTCTGTGGCGTTTCATTGCTGGTTGTGCTACCTGCCAAGCGAATAAAGTAAACACCCATCCTATATCTCCCCCTCTGATGCCCCTAAAATCATCAACATCTCGACCCTTTCAACAAATCTCCGTGGACCTTATTTCGGGACTACCCCCTGTCTCTGGATTTGACTCTGTCATGGTCGTGGTTGACCATGGCCTTTCAAAGGGGGTAATTTTCTGCCCTTGCTCCAAAACCATTGACGCACAAGGAATCGCTCAACTCTTTTTCAACCATGTGTTTAAAAGATTTGGCCTCCATGACAGAATCATCTCAGACAGAAGCCCCCAATTTGCATCTGTCTTTGCCAGGGAACTAGCACGACTACTCCAATACGATGTAGCCCTATCATCCGCCTACCACCCCCAAACAGATGGAGAAACCGAACGAATGAATCAGGAACTTGAAACCTACCTCCGCATCTTTTGCAACGGATCAGCGGATCAGTGGGTTCCGCTCCTTCCATTAGCTGAATTTCATCACAACTCCGCAACCCATTCCTCCACTCGAAAATCCCCATTCGAGCTGATCATGGGATATCAACCCCGAGCCTATCCACCAATCGGAAAAACATTTGTTCCGGAATTGGAAAATAGGTTAACCAAATTGGAAGACTCTTGAAGAGAGGCACTAGCAGCACATGAAC
>JBBPMF010001044.1:0-12991 GCA_038090175.1 Austroboletus eburneus
TCGCATCGGCGTTCTCTCGCCTGAGTCTAGACGACTCGCCTCCGACCCTCCGACCCTCCGGCTTCCATCCCCCTCGTAAATTAGCGACAGCGGACTCGAACAAGGGCGCACCACATAAGGTGAAGCCAAAGTCGCTTTCCAAACCGTACACCTCCGGCGTTCCGGAGATTCGTACCCGGACCTCTGCAGGACCGGATTTAACAGATAGACTATGCAAGACATTGGAGGTTGGCAAGGGTGTCAGGCTTGCTGATGCAGGAGACTTTGTCCTTGATCCAGTCTAGAAGACCATTGTAGAAGTGGTGCCAAAGTGCACTGCTACTGTAATCCTGGAGTTGAGAAGTGAGCTGGTTGAATTGCACCATGTATTTGTTAATACATTGGGTATCCTTCATCATCAAATTGTCTAATTGGTGTTCTGCATCTCTGACTGGGTTGTGTGGGCCAAAATTTTCCTTCAACTTGAGTACAAAGTCTCTATAACTATCCATCCAGACCAGATGGGTGTTGGGATCTCCAATGCCAAGGAGATTGGGTTCAAACCAGTCAAGAGCCATATCTTTCAGATATGACTGTGTGTATGAGACTTTGGGCACAATCAGTCCAAAAGGCCCTAGGATGGTCCTGAAAGTTGAGTTTGCACTGAACCAGGAAAGTCTGGAGTTTCTGCAGCTTCAAACCATCAAACTGGTCAGGTTCATGAACCTTGGTGTGCTAACTACTAAAGTCTTCAGAGCAATGGTTGTTGGACTGGGAAAGTCTGCAAATAGCAATGGTCAGATTGGCCAGAACATTGACAAGGTTATTGTTGTCACTGCTATCATTGTCTGGGTCATTTTCAGGGTTCCTGCCAGGGCCAGGCAGGCCAGGTGGTCTGGGAGAACCATGACCTGGTGGGCCTGGAGAGTCACTGGGGAAATTATCATTACCATTGTCCCAGTATCTCAAGTTGGGGTCTATGTCATCAGAACTGTCGTCACTGGAGTTATTTCCTTGAGGAAAAGATTGACAAGGAGGTGATGGCATCTGATAGTCACCCAGAACTGCTATCTCTGGTAACTTGACATCCTCAGGAATTTCCTTGATGCATGTGCAGAATGGAGGAGTGCAGATGTGAGAAGCTGGGCGATGGTTGAAGAAGCTCCGAAATTTGACTTGTGAAGAGTTATGAGGATGGAAGGGAGTGTATGGGTTTGCCTGAGCAGCTGCTCCTAGTTCTTGCTTGTGACATGAACAGGAACAGGTCTACATTGTATGGGTAGACATGAGCAATTGTCAAAAGTTGTGAGAAGAAAAGGGAAGTGAGATGTGAGAAACTCAAGACAAGTTCAAGTTTGAATATACTGTTTAATCTGGTGAAAAGACCAAGGACTGGCTGTGTGGTTGCAACCAGGGTATTGGGTAGGTGAGTGCAAGGTTTGGGTTTCATCCCAAGGAGTCCCTAGTGGGTATGGGAAAAAGTCCTGATTGGAACTAATGAAGTTCAGGCCATCTAGATGGGTTTTGGAAGTCCGGAGTATTGAAATGGTGATAGGAGCAGTCTTCTGAAGTCAGTTGATATGAACAGGTCATAAAGGAGTTTGAAAAGTAGATATATATTCCATGAAAGTATGGAGAGAGGTCTTCAGATGGTAGATAGGTAGTAGATGGGGGATTCGTCCTCCCTCCCTAGACCTAGCTAGATACAAGTATTTATAGTCCAGGCATTCCCAGAACTGTATACATATGTCAAACATATGTCAAAACACAGATAAAACATCAATAGTAAAAAAATAAAGTTGCTAAGGTAAGTCCAGAGCGCAGGAAACAGAAGTCCAGAAGACTGGTGTGTGGAAAAGAAGTCCGCAGGTAAGTCCGGAGCATGGGAACAGAAATCCAGAAGACCAGTGCATGGCAAAGAAGTTCAAAATAATGAAATATAAACATAGAGCTGCTCAAAGCTCTATGTTACACTTGACTTGGTCAAGCATAGGCCTGCAGAAGTTTGAGGATTTACTGTTGCTATACAGCAGACAGGATGAGTGGGCCTGACAAGGAGGTTTTCTGACAGGGAGACTAAGACTGGCATAAGACTAATGTCAGGTCAAAGGGGGTCCGTTCAAGGGTCTTCCTTGACAGAGATTCTGAGGACTGTTGAGGAATAGGGGATCAACAGGTCTTGGGGACATCACAGGACTAGTGACGGATCGAGGATTCAGAGAGAGTGTCCACTCAACAGTAGGATGAGGACTGGGGGACTCAAGAGCAACTCCAAGATACTAGATAAATTGCAGGAGGTCTAAGATGGCGAATACACCTGAGTATCAAAAGTTTATATATGTGAGCCAAGTGGTTAAGGGTAGGTCAATGAAAGAAGGTGAGTCAGTGATAGAAAGCGATGGAATCATAAAGAAGCTGAGTCACTATGGAGTGGATGCGATGACATCGGATAAGTATTGGTGATACAACTGTGGATGAGTCACGCTAAATAAGTAAGTGGTATTGCAAAGACAATGGTCAAAAGAAAGGACCCAAGCGGGGCTTGAACTGTGAGGGTCAAGGTTCTTGAGCAAAATAGGAAAAAGAAAAAGAGGGGTTCAATGAATTGTAACACTCTACATCAGTCCTGCAGAGGTCCAGGTACTAATCTCTGGAGTGCTGGAGATATACAGTTTGGAAAGCAACTTTGGCTTTATCTTATGTGGTACACCCTTGTTCAAGTCTGTGGTTGCTAATTTACAAGAGGGTCGGAAGCTGGAGGGTTAAAGAGTTGGAGGTGAGTCATCTAGACTCAGGTGAGAGAATGCCGATATGAGATCAATGGCAAAGGAGTAAAGCAGGTGATTAAATTGATATTCAAACTGAGGTCTAAGCTAAGAGTATATGGATTTATATATGGAGGTCGGAGTTCTGAAGAAGAAAAGGCTAGGGGGTTGCAAAGAAGGAACAGCTAGGGTCATGAAACAGAGAATACAAGGGACTGCTACTGTGCTGGCAAGTTGCACAGTCAGGGCTGTGCTTCCTTGTCTAAGCACAACAGTGTAGAATGGAGGCTAACTAAATAGTGAACAAGGAAGTATAAGAAAGTAACATAAGTATAATATCAGAAAAAGAACATAGGATTGAATATGGAGGAAAAGACAAGAGATTGGGGAAGATTTAGTGATGTAATGATTTTAACTTCAGAGTAAGATAACTAAAGGCAGTTATACAGTCTCAGAGAGGACCAGAGAGGACTTGGTTGAAATCTGGAATATGACAGAAGGTCCAACTTCTGTAGTAACTGCAATAAGATTTTTGTTGGGTTTTGTGGCCCAGATATGATGGAGATCAGGGGAAAAAAGGGAACTGAGAGACTATATCATTTAAAATTAAACTATGTTAGCATTATCTGAACATTTATTGAAAACACATACCCCAAATATTCTTGACCTCTTCAGATGTACTACCATTGAGCCCAGTAGCCTCAATGAAATAGTTAGAAGTCTTATCAGCATCTTCAGCATCTGGGGCATGTTGCTTATAGACTTTGGAAAGGCTGAAAAAAAATTAATATCATCAATTATAATAATTATCTTACTTACCTTTCATATTTGCCCTTGACTCTATCCCCAATGGCACTAGCATCTATGCTATACCAGTCAGGTAGCAAAACTGAGCCAATTCACCTAAAAACACTGGCTTTGGTCTCTCCAGAGATGTTCTGAAACTGGTAAGTAGTTTCTTACTGTTAAATAAATAACTTACCTTATTTTTGAATTATTTACCACATGAAACTTTCAAGTTCTGTGGCTGCATGATTTTGGCAATAAGCTTCCAGACCAGAGCATGGTTATCAGCCTCCCATGGGACTGGTGGTATAGCTACTTTGGTCTTTTTTGAAGGCATAGAGTGATAATGAGTAAAAGGTAGTTATAACGAGTGACAAGAGCTGGTAATTGACAATAATGAGTGGTGTAGAAGGGCACACTGCACATGCAGCATACTTTGTTGATCATGCACTAGCTTACATAATTACAAATTTATTCTATTGCTAAGTCCCCTTGCTCACCCAGCAGTGACATGCAATCAACATGTGATCAAAAGTAAAAAAGTAAAAAGCAAAAAGTGAAAGTGAAAGTGAAAGTGAAAAGTGAAAGTGAAAGTGAAAAGCAACAACTCTGAGCTCCCCTATTGTTTCATAGAGTTTTCATATGTTGTCTCATCACAGATAATCACCTGATCAATCTTTTACATAATATGGTAAGGGCTCCTCTGTAAAGCCTTATGGGGCATGCTTTGATAAAGAGAATTAATCAGGACCAGTGTTCCTTTTCCCTTTTTCAGATTTAGTCACAGAGTGCAAACTTTGAGGAGTTATCAAGGGCCTTCTGAAGATATTCCCTTACATCCACATCAAGTACTATTAGCTATACTTCCAAAATTTCTTTGTATGAATATGATCAGCAGTGATGCATTCTGATAAATTATTGATTAAATGGACTTGAGAAAGATCCTTAGAGAGTGGATGCTTTTGCTGAGAAACTCAAGAAAAGAAGGAAAATCAAAGAGTTAAAAGCATTACTCTGTGATCCCATATAAGATATTGGATCTAGTCAATGCACAAGGAAACTATAGTTGGGACCAGCTTGCAGCTGTGATTGCCAGCTTAGAAGAACAGGTACTTGCCCTACAAGTAAGAAACAATCAGCTTCTGGCTATGGCTCAGGATGCAGAAAGAAGAGTAAAGCTAGCCTATTGTCATATCCCAAATTCTTGCTAAGTCCCCTCCGCTCCTCCATGTATATCATCTCCACTTTTATACTCCACATATCCTCTGCTACTCCATGTCTGCTTTACTTCTTGTGCTCATGTATGTTATGTTACATTTCCCTTTGTTCTCTTCATAGTTAGTCTCCATTCCATCACTGTGGTGCTCAGGGTAAGGTGCACAGCTCTGGCTGTGCGACTGACTGGCACAGCAGCAGTACTTAGTTTCCCCCATCGCTCTGACCCTGACTTTCTACATTCGGACTTTGACCTCTGTATATAAACTCACTGTAATATGTCTTAGTTCTTTAGTTCAAATATCAACTTAGTTCTGTTCTCTGCTCTCTCTTCTGTCATTGAGCTTGTCAATGAGTTCTCTCGCTTGAGTCTTGATGACTCCCCTTTGACCTCTGGTCACTCCGTACCTCCACTCCACTCCCCTTGTAAATTAGGGACAATGGAACTGGACAAGGGCACACCACATAAGGTGAAGCCAAAGTCCCTACCCCCTCTGACCAACTCTGGTGCTCCAGAGTTTGCTGCCCAGTTCCCAATGGACTCACACTTAACACCTATGAAGCTGCTTAACAAAATGCCATCTCCAGATTATCCCAAGGCACAGTAGAGTTTCTAAATGGCTTCAAAGTTGAAAATTTTATGAACTCTAAAACCTATGATGATTCTAAGGCCAAATTTGAAGAATGGTGAATGAAGGCAAGGCTTGGCTTGATGCCATATCAAGATACTTCTGCCTCACTGACAGCATAAATTACCTGGACCCACAAGCAGCAAAGAACCAGGCATATGCAGATTGATGAACTGGAAGTACCTCCAAAAGGAGATAGAGGGGCTATTCCAGCCCACTTTCAAAAAGGAATGGGCAATTAACACTTTTAAAAGGTACAAACAAGGCAATCAGAATGTTCATACATCTCTGACCAAGTTCCACACTCTCACCAGGCAATCAGAGTGCACTGACTCATGCTGCCCACTTGTTGAAGACTGGATGATCTGACAAAATTAAAAAGCAAATGTTCCAGCTTGGGAGGAGAGATGAAACATATGCTGAGATGATGAAAATGATCCAAGAGATCAGAGTCAACATCAAGGCTTACAAAATTGCCTCCAGACAACAACATTACAGTTAAGATAGGCCACAAGGAAAAGAGTGGCAGGTCAATGCTGCTAAAATGCCCACTGCCAAGGGCAGCAAGAAGCACTTCACCTGTGGCAAGGATAGGCATGTGGCAAAAACTGCTGCTTCTTCAAGCTTAGTGTTATGTGTGCACAATGACCAGTCTCAGTGTGTCCTCAAAGGTGACACAAGGTCCTGTAGAAATCCAGGGGGAGTCTCTGCTGAGGCTCCAGACTCAGGCAGGAATGAGACCAAACACTACATATAATTGTGCAGATCAATACAAGACAACTACTAACTATTTATACAGCTTGAAACCACCTCAGAATGGAAGAGGGATGAAATGGAGCACATGACTTACTACTACAACAGCCTTGTGAATCAATGAGTAAGAAAAAAATAACACTATCATTAAAGAAGAATGGAAGGAGGAGCAAAGGTCTGTGATGAAAATGATTCTTGAAACACATGGCTAACACTATAAAAGAGGAACAAGAGACGAGAAAGGTGAATCAAGAACCAGGATCTCCATATGACCATATGAAGTATAGTTCTCAGGAAATAAGGTCCAATAGCATTTTAAAAGGAGTTCATCTTTGGATTTCCATTCCAATTGAAGAGCTGCAAAGTCTTCCGATGTTTCCACAATTCCAGAATCTTCAGAAGTGTGTGAAGGTATCTTGGAAGCATTGGAAGCATGGGAACCAATTCTGGGACTTTTGGAAGCATCAGAATTGCATTCACTTGTAACATTACCCTCTTCTATCTGTTGAAGACCCTCTTCAATTCCTAAAGTCACCTCCTGCAGAGTCTCCATTGTTGGAGATGACATTGTCATCATTGAAGTCTTCTGGGTCAAAGCATGTTGTGATGGAATAGAGAGGAATAGTCTTGAAGACTACACAGTAGCTCACTTTGTAGAAATACTGTAGTAAAACTACCATACTCAAACTGTAAGTAAACAGTGATTAAGTCATCTGGTGGCTGTACAACCACACTCTGTTTGCTAACTAGTGCTATCCAAATATGCAACAACACTCTCCCTCAATTGGAAGTGTGGTCTACCCTAGTAAAAGAATAAAAACCAAATGAGTGAATATCTTTATCCAGCAACAAAATGCAAAAGATTTCAACAAAAACAAATGAGAATTGATGTCCATTGCATCCCAAAAGTGTTTCACTCAAGCAGTGTCCAAATAAGAAAAGGTGTGGCTCGGCTAAGGCCTTGCTACTCCTTCCTCTGTACATGATCATCATTGATTGACTCTGGCACTGTCAGCATTGCAAATCACAACTCAGCATTGTACCTGCATCATCTTCAACACATAAGTGTTACATTTGGTGCATCCAAACGACCCGATTTGGCCTTGATGCAGCCATATGATATAGTAAGTCAGTCTTCTTGCGTTCACCTGACTGACACTTTTAGGCTTCAATTTGAGCTTGCCACAATGACTTGGTGGGTTCAGTGGCACAATAGGATGCCTGGGTTAATGGCTGGGTGGTATGAATGGTCCAGGTGCATGTGCTATTTCTATTTCGCACCACCAGTGCTGACTTGACTGGCTCCCAGCTAACACCTCCAGATTGAGTCGTTTTGACTTGTCGCAGTTGCCATTTGCTTTGTCAACCATCCAGTATCCATTCTCATTGACCTTGACACATTTGCCATTACTCTGGTTCCTCCAGCTGCCTCCACTGTCTCCTCACTCAACTATGCCCAAATGGCCTCTAGACCCAACAACTTGACCAAGTGCGCTTGAGTCAGCAAAGCACTCATTCCCATCACCCTTGAGATATCTTGGGAATGTGTCCAAACCATTTGGAATACATGCTTTGCTGCCTAGATTGCCTGGTGTGTCTGAAGTTGCCATAGATATGTTTTTTTCAACTGGCCATTCTAACCATTCATGCTTATGTTCCAACACATCACCCAGGTTCCTCAGTCCAGTACCAGCATTGTCACCACCTCCCAGAGCTCTCGACGCTCCTTCCTCACTGCCAGTACCTTGAGTGTTGCTGCTTGCACACTCTCCCTGCTTCCCCTCAAGCAAAACAGTTGAGGATCCATCCAGTACATGCATAGTGTTATCAGGTGGTCCCCATGGTCTGCTCCCAGCATCCTTGCCATGCTCTGACATGTCTGACATCACAGTCATGGTGCTGGTATCTTAAATGTTGCAGCTTGCAGGTCCATTCCACTTCCCCTTGAGTGCAACACTTGGGGCTTCATTTCATCGCTTCACAGCCATTGTTACACTCGATGTAGTCATGGTGTGGCCTACAAAAGGTTTGAGGGCTTACTGTCGCTATACAGCTGACAGGAGTCAAGGGAGTCCAGCAAGGGGGTGTCCTTGGTGGAGGTTCTAAGGGACTGTCGAAGAGATGGGGTTGAGGGGTTCTGAGGACTGTTGAGAAGACGGGGTCTAAGGGTTCTGAGAATCATCAGAGAGATGGGATCGAAGGTTTCTGGCAAGGGTATTCCTTGGCAGAGGTTCTGAGGACACCACAAGACTAGTGGTGGATCAAAGGAGTTCTAAAGAGTGTCCACTCAACAGTAGGATGAGGACTGAGGGACCGAAGACAATCCAAGGTACGAGGTAGATTGTAGGAGGTCTAGGATGAGGATCTACAGCAGTGTACCGAGAGTTTATATATACGTGAGTCAAATGGTTAAGGGTAGGTCAAGGAAGAAGGTGAGTCAGCAATAGAAAGCAATGGAATTGCAAAGAAGGCCCAGTCACTATGGAGAGATGCGATGGCATCGGAAAAGTATCAGTAATACAACTGCAGATGAATCACGCTAAATATGTAAGCAGTAATCAGGAAAAAGGTCGAGGAAAAGAAAGAAGCCTATGTGAAACTCGAACAATGGGGTTTAAGGCCTTTAGTGTACAATGGTATGGGGAAAAGGGTAAGGGGGCCAACAAATTGTAACATTATCCCTGTCGTATGGGTGAGACCATGGCAAAACCCTAATAATCACCACAATGAGAGCCAGTCTCATTGTTGTCAGCTTCAGTGCTGACAAAGAATTCGTAATCATCTGCTGCCAGCAGAGAATGGGAAGAGGTGAGGGCCCAACGAGGTATGCGGACAGGGGGGCGATGTCCTAAGGGGTTAGGGTGTCCTCAGTGTGAGGAGGAGAACCTCGAGGAGTGGGGGAACTGTTGAGTAGAGGAGTCTGAAGAGGAGGACACAAAGGTCTGGGGGGTGTGGGGGTACATGGGGCAAGACCTCTGGGGGTGTCCTGGGAATGTGCAGTGACAAGTGGGACATTGGTAGAAGGGGCATTGGGGGCGATGGTATCCCAGACATTGGCATTGGTAACAGGCCTCATGGTAGCAAGGGTGGTTTGAGGGGAGGGACCAAAGCTGGTCGTGTCCAGTCCAGTAATTTTCGATGCATTCCAGAATGGCGACTTCATGGGTAGTAAGGGGCTCAGAAGATGTGGAAGGGATGGAGATATGAGGGGTACCAGTGTTAGTGAGCTTCTGGAGGTAACAGTCAGTGTTGATAATGAAGTTGGTCATATCCAACTGGTACATCAGTTGAATGAGGTCATGTTCTAGGGTCTGATGGAGATGACGGATATGAAGGTTTGCCAATGCTTGGGTGGCAGAGGCAGTGGGGGTGGCAGCGGAGACAGCGATTCAAGAATTGGTGAGGAAGAGCCAATACATGAGCACAAAGGGAGAGTGGGGCTCCATGTGGACATTGAGGGCCATGGCGAGACTAGAGTCTCAAAGTTCTGAGGTGATGGAGGCAGCAATTTCCTTGTCAAGGGAAACAGGGTGATTGGGTAGGGCGGTGGGTGAAATGGTCAGGGGAAGATGAGTGGAGTGGTTTGAGATTCGTTGGGCCAGGAGAATGGGTATGGAAGAGGAGACAAGGGGTTTGGGATGGGTCCAGCTGAAGCTGGGCCAGGCAGATGGGATTCCTTCAGTGTCATTGTGAAGATGTTGGATCAAGGAAGGGGGGGAAATGGGAATCAGTGGGTCATTGACTTTGGAGAAGGTGTCTTCAGAGAGGGTTGAGGACCAACCAGGTTCTGCAACGTTGGAGGGGACATCGCTGGGGGCTGGGGAGGGGGATGAGAGGGTGATAGACATGACTGTGAGTGATGTCGTTTGGGTGAAGACAGGGGAAATCAAGTAGCAATGTTTATAGTTGTCAAGGAGGGAGATGGAGTTCCATAGGTTCTTTTTGGGTTCCCAGGAATCTTTTTCAGCAGAGTATCCCTTCCATCAGATCAGGAAGGAACGGGAGGATGGAGGTCTGCGATGTCATATGATCTTTTCGATTTTGTATTCTTCCTGACCATTGATAAGGTCAGGTGGAGGAGAGGGGTAGTTTGGCCCATGTACAGGGTTTTTGTGATAGGGTGAGAGGAGGGAGGCATGGAATACTGGATGAATTTTCCACAATCATGGGAGGCAGGTTCATATGTGATGGAAGATAGGGCCTTGACAATGGTAAAGGGTCCTTCATGTTTCAGAGTGAACTTGGGGTTGACAACAGAGCATTTCAGGTTCCTGGCTTTGAGCCAGACTTTGGATCCCTTGGTGAAGGGGGTGAAGGATCAATGGTTTCATGAGGCCATGACTTGGCAAGCGAGTTCGTGGGCAGCAAGACCTTCATTTCGAGCATCGGTGAGGGATTTGAGGAGATCGGTGATGACGGGGATATGGGAGTCTGAGATAACTGAAGGGAGGGCATGGAGTTCATATCCCATCATGAGATAGAACAGGGTTTGTCCAGTGACAGAGTGGAGGCAGTGGTTGTGAGTGAATTCTGCATGTGGAATGAGATCAGACCATGAGGAGGGATTGTTTCTGCAGAAGATTTGGAGGTATGTTTCGACCTCTTGGTTGACTCGTTCAGTTTCCCCAACAGTTTGGGGGTGGTAGGCAGTGGAGAGGGCGAGGGAATAGTTGAGAACGCATCCCAGCTCTTTGGCAAAGGCAGAGGCAAATTGTGGGCCTCAATCAGAGATGATTTGATCATAAAGACCGAAGTGGAGGAAGACTTTGTGAAAGAAAAGGGAGGTGATGCCTTTAGCGGTGATGGTTTTCTTTGTTGGGCATAAAATTACCCCCTTAGTAAGGCCATGGTCGACCACGACCAAAAGAGTATTGAAGCCAGCAGAGATGGGGAGATCAGTGATGAAATCACAAGAGATCTGCTGGAAAGGGCAGGTACAAGAGGATCAGATTGGGGTAAGGGGGAGTACCATGGGGTGGGTGTTTGCCTTGTTCTGTTGACACAAGGCACAACCTTCGACGTATTTTCATATGTATTGGGCAAGTCCTGGCCATCAAAACTCAGCAGCAATGAGCTGGTGGGTTTTGAGATATCCAGAATGGCTGGCGGTTTCATGGTTGTGGCATCATTGGAGGATTGAACGGCAGAGGGAGTCATCAGAGGGAATATAGACACGTCCCTGAAAGGTAAGAATACCATCTTTGTACTGCCAGTCAGAGAGGCAATAGCGGAAGGCAGGTGGAATGGTTCCATCAAGGGACTGGAGAGCCTTGAGGATGAAGGAGTCGGTCTCAGGGTGAGATGAGATGTGTTCCTTGAGCATGGCATCAACAACATTGATGAACAAGGAAGGGGGAAGGAGGGTGACTCCTTTGTTGTCAGTGTCATCTGAGGGGAGGAGATCTGGGCAGCAGAAGAGGGCATCTGGGCCGGCAAGGAGTTTGCTGGGGACATGGATCATGGTTAGATCAAAGTCGGCAAGGTCGAGGAGCCATCGGGCTTGACAGTGGTTGAGATTCTGGGCTGACCAGAAGTAAGTCAGGTTTTTGTGGTCTGTGAACATCTGGACCAGATGGGGGTTGCCATGGAGATAATGGCACCAGGTTTTCAGGGCTCGCATGATTGCGAGGAGTTCGCAGTCATAGATGTCATAGTTTTGTTCTGTGGGGAAGAATGATTGAGAGAGGTAGGAGCAGGGGTGCCAGTCTCTGTTAGCATCAGTCTGGAGGAGGATTGCATCTGAAGCAAACTTCGAGGCATCAGTGGTGATGGTGAAAGGGGCGGAGAGGTTGGGGAGTTGGAGGACTGGGCGGGCAAGAAAGAGTTCTTTGAGATGTTCAAAGGACTTTTGACATTCGGGAAACCAGGCCCAAGGACTGGTTTTCTTAGTGAGGTCGATGAGAGGGCAGGCGACAGAGGAATAGTCGGGAATGAAGCGATGATAGAAGTTGGCAAAGCCTAGGAAGGAGCAGACATCACGGAGTTTTTCGGGGGTGGGCCAGGACACGATTCTGTCTAACTTGACAGGGTCCATGGTGAGTTGACCTGGTTTTACAATCATTCTGAGGTATTCAACTTCTTTGAAAGCGAAATTACACTTCTTGAGCTTGAGATGAAGGTCGAGTTCCTTCATGCATTGGAGTACCCACTTAGTTCGCTTGGCATGGACCTTTTCATTGGGGAAGTAAATGAGGAGGTCATCCATATAGATGATGAGCCATCCTTTGACAATCATGTCATGGAAAGAATTGTTCATGAATCTTTGGAAGGTGGCAGGGGAGTTAGTGAGCCCAAAAAACATGACAGTTGGTTCGAAGAGGCCTTTATGGGTGATAAAGGTAGCTTTCCATTGATGTCCATCTTTGATGCAAACATTTTTGTATCCCCATCGAACATCAAACTTCATGAAGACTTTGGCATCACAGAGTTTGTTGATGAGGTTGGAGACGAGGGGGAGGGAGTAGGCATCACAAATGGTGTGTTCGTTAAGGTATTGGTAATCTTGGCAGGGGCAAAGTCCACCATCCTTTTTTTTGACGAAGAAGAAGGGAGATGCTTGAGGGGAGTTCAATGGTCTAATCTTGCCTGAGACAAGGTTTTCATTGAGGAAGGTTTCCATAGCCTTTCGTTCATCTGGTGAGAGAGGGTAGAGTTTCTCAACCTTTGGGGTGAAGGATTCATTGAGGTTGATTTTATGGTCATAGGGTTGGGATGGAGATACATGCTCCATAGCTTCTTTCGAGAAGACAGAGGCAAATTCAGCATATTCTGGGGGGAGTGTGACCTTGGGTTTGGCTTTCTTGGCAGCCATGGCAAGCTTGGTGGAGTTTGTGAGTTTAGCAATGAGGAGATCACCTTTGGAGA
>JBBPMF010001045.1:0-12975 GCA_038090175.1 Austroboletus eburneus
TCTCGATACGACAAGCTGGGGTCTATCGATGACCTCGACGAGGCAATTCGCCTCGACAAAGAGGCTATTATGCTTCGCCCACAGGGAGACCCGAACCGCTCATCCTCTTTGCATAATGGTGCAGTCGATCTGAAATCTCGGTACGACAAACGAGGGTCTATCGAAGATCTCAACGAGGCGATTCACCTCAACAAAGAGGCTATTGCTCTCCGCCCACAAGGAGACCCGAATCGTTCGTACTCTTTGCATCAAGGTGCAATCTACCTCAGTGCTCGGTGCGACAAGCTGGGATCTATCGATGACCTTCACGAGGCAATACGCCTCGACAAAGAGGCTATTGCGCTCCGTCCACTAGGAGACCCAAACCGTCCATCCTCTTTGTATAACAGTGCAATCGATCTGAAATCTCGGTACGACAAGCTAGGGTCTATCGATGACCTCAACGAGGCAATTCGCCTCGACAAAGAGGCTATTGCGCTCCGTCCACTAGGAGACCCAAATCGTCCATCCTCTTTGCATAATGGTGCAGTCGATCTGAAATCTCGATACGACAAGCTGGGGTCTATCGATGACCTCGACGAGGCAATTCGCCTCGACAAAGAGGCTATTATGCTTCGCCCACAGGGAGACCCGAACCGCTCATCCTCTTTGCATAATGGTGCAGTCGATCTGAAATCTCGATACGACAAGCTGGGGTCTATCGAAGATCTCAACGAGGCGATTCACCTCAACAAAGAGGCTATTGCGCTCCGCCCACAAGGAGACTCTAATCGTTCATACTCTTTGCATCGAGGTGCAATCTACCTTAGTGCTCGGTGCGACAAGCTGGGATCTATCGATGACCTTCACGAAGCAATTCGCCTCGACAAAGAGGCTATTGCGCTCCGTCCACTAGGAGACCCAAACCGTTCATCCTCTTTGCATAACGGTGCAGTCGATCTGAAATCTCGGTACGACAAGCTAGGGTCTATCGAAGATCTCAACGAGGCGATTCACCTCAACAAAGAGGCTATTGCGCTCCGCCCACAAGGAGACTCGAATCGTTCATACTCTTTGCATCAAGGTGCAATCTACCTCAGTGCTCGGTGCGACAAGCTGGGATCTATCGATGACCTTCACGAGGCAATTCGTCTCGACAAAGAGGCTATTGTGCTCCGTCCACTAGGAGATCCAAACCGTCCATCCTCTTTGCATAACGGTGCAGTCAATCTGAAATCTCGGTACGACAAGCTGGGGTCTATCGAAGACCTCAACGAGGCAATTTGCCTCTACAAAGAGGCTATTGTGCTCCGTGCACAAGGAGACCAGAACCATTCATACTCTTTGCATCATGGTGCAATCAGTCTCAAATCTCGGTACGACAAGCGAGGGTCTATCGAAGATCTCAACGAGGCTATCCGCCTCTACAAAGAGGCTATTGTGCTCCGTCCACAAGGAAACCAGAACCGTTCATACTCTTTGCATCACGGTGCAATCAGTCTCGAATCACGGTACGACAGGCTGGGGTCTATCGAAGATCTCAACGAGGCGATTCACCTCAATAAAGAGGCTATTGCGCTCCGCTCACAAGGAGACTCGAATCGTTCATACTCTTTGCATCAAGGTGCAATCTACCTCAGTGCTCGGTGCGACAAGCTGGGATCTATCGATGACCTTCATGAAGCAATTCGCCTCGACAAAGAGGCTATTATGCTTCGCCCACAGGGAGACCCGAACCGCTCATTCTCTTTGCATAACGGTGCAGTTCATTTTAAATCCCGTTATGACAAGCTGGGGTCTATCGATGACCTTGACGAAGCAATTCGCCTTATGAAAGAGGCTCTTGTGCTCCATCCACGGGGACACCCACACCGTTCATCCTCTTTGTATGAGATTGCAATCTATCTCGGTGCTCGGTGCGACAAGCTGGGGTCTATCGATGACCTCAACGAGGCAATTCGCCTCAACAAAGAGGGTCTCATGCTCCGTCCACAAGGAGACCCGAACCGTTCACACTCTTTGCATAATGGTGCAATCAATCTCAAATCTCGGTACGACAAGCTGGGGTCTATCGATGACCTCAACGAGGCAATTCGCCTGATGAAAGAGGCTCTTGCGCTCCGTCCACGAGGACACCCGCACCGTTCATCCTCCTTACATCAGATTTCAATGTATCTCAAATCTCGGTACGACAAGCTGGGGTCTATCGAAGACCTTAATGAGGCAATTCGCCTTATCAAAGAAGGTCTTATGCTCTGGCCACAAGGAGACCCGAAGCGTTCGTCCTCTTTGCATAGTGGTGCATGCTATCTCAATTATCGGTACGACAAGCTGGGGTCATTCGAGGACCTCGACGAGGCAATTCGTCTTATCAAAGAGGCTCTTGTGCTCCGTCCACAAGGAGACCCGAACCGCTCATCCTCTTTGCATGATGGTGCAATCTATCTCAACTCTATGTACGATAAGCTGGGATTTATCGATGACCTCAACGAGGCAATTCGATTCATTGAAGAGGCTCTTGTGCTCCGTTCACAAGGAGATCTGAACCGATCATACTCTTTGCACAACAGCGCAATGTATCTCAATTCTCGGTACGAAACGCTGGGAGCTGTGGAGGACCTCGATGAGGCAATTCGCCTTATCAAAGAGGCTCTTGCAATCCGTCCACAAGGAGATGCAAACCCTTCATATTCTTTGCATAATTGTGCAATGTATCTCAACTCTCGGTACGAAAGGCTGGGAAATATGGAGGACCTCGAGGAGGCGATTTGCCTAATGAAAGAGATCTTTGTGCTCCTCCCAAAAGAAAAATCGGACTGTTCAGACTCTTCATATAATGGTGCAATGTATCTTAGCTCTCGAAATGGGAAGCTGAGAGCCGTGGAAGATCACAATGGCGCAATTCCCCTCATCAAAGAACCCCTTGCGTTATGCCCACAAGGGCACTCGGATTCACACTCTTCATATAATGGCCCAATCCATTTCAGCACTCAGCACGGCGAGCTTTTGGCTATGGATGATCTTAATGAGGCGATTTACTTCAACAAGGCGGTGTGCGGTAAGTTGTTGTGCTTTCTATTAGTGATGTTTGTTCTAATTTGTCCTAGACTTCAAGCTACGTGGCCTTCGAAAGCGCGAGATTTTTGCAGATGCGTCAATGGCGAACCTTCAATATGATATTGCTTTCTCTCAATATACGGCTGCATTGTCCCTGTATCTAAAATCTCCTCAAAGTCTTCTTATTAAGCGAAGTAAGTCGCTGATGGCCAAAGGTTTGTGGAACGACGCACTAAATGATGTAAACGAGGTGCGTCCCCATGATTTTTTTCGAATTTCCATCGTTTATATAGAACTCTCAGGCGATTACACGGGATCCATCATCGCCATTGTGTTACGAAGCAAAGCATGATGCTTTACATGGAGCCATGCGCTATAGCGATGCTGTAGAAGCATTCGAGATGATGCTATCTAAAATGGAAAACACCTCAGATCCACAAACCCTTGGCGAGTCATAATTTCAGCACGTTTGAAGTGTTTTTTGACTTTATCCACAGAGAATTTTCACCAATACATCAGCCCATCGAGCGTACGAGCTACAATCCGCGAAATAGTTGATGAGGTTGTTCGTCACTCACCCTTGGTGCTGATTAATACCTCCACCGGTCGGCTCCAGAACAGAGATGAACGGGCAGCCTTATTTGAATCCCTCCCGGTCATCGACGAGCTGTTATCATCAATGACGACACGTATTGAGCGGAGCGAGATCGAGCGCGAAGTAGAACAGTACTTCGGATATGTGATGTTGTCACACAGGTGGGAAGGCAACGAACCATTGTTCCAGCTCGTTGCAAACACGGCAGTTTACGAGCTGGACGAGTCTCTGAGAACTCATGTCAAGTTGAAGACATTCTGCAAGATTGCCAAGGAAACCGGATTCCACTGGGCGTGGAGCGACACATGCTGTATTAATAAGTAAGATATCGCCGTGTTACAGGAGGCACTGGTCGCCATGTTCGAATGGTACCATAACTCAGCATTGGTAATCGTTTATCTTCGAGGTGTTCGCTCCTCAGGAAGGGCAGGTGATCTAGGGGGAAGCATATGGAACACTCGGTCGTGGACATTACAGGAATATGTTGCGGGCAAGATGATCCATTTCTTCACGGAAGATTGGAAACCATACCTGGATCTACCAAAGACATTAAACCACAAGGAGTCGCCGAAAATCACGTCAGAGATGGAAAAAGTAGTCGGGTTATCCCCAGAGCGACTGATGGGCCTCCAACCAGGACGTAGCAACATCCGAGAGAAGTTATGTCTAGCTTCAAAACGGGAATCGACGAAGGTAGAAGACGAAGCATACTCTTTGCTCGGCATCTTCTCGGTCAACGGTATGGTGGCAATCTATGGCGAAGGGGAAAAAGCACTTGGTCGTTTACTGGTTCATGTCCTATCGGACTCTGGAAACACCGGTATCCTTGCATGGACTGGGCGGCCGAGCAAAGTTCATAGTTGTCTGCCGGCTCGCATCAGTGTATACAGCAAACCAGCTACATCGCATCTTCCGACCTGCCTAGAGGAAGCTGAGATGGATAAATGCGTTACCATGCTGCGTCGCTCCCCTGTCGACTTGAACATGGCCATGAAACTATATGACCGCATCGATGAGCTCTCAGCAGCTTGGTTCGTAGCAAATCGGATGAAGCTCCCTTGTATCGCCTTTAAACTCCCAGGCCCTCTTATACCATATCAGACCCCTAGGGGACAGGTGTATCCAATTGAAAGTCCTGCGTTTGGGGTGGTAAAGATCAAGACGAAACGAGGCCCACTTCGCACGGGAGTCCTCTACCTTATTCATCCTTGGTTGGATGCCATTCTCGGTCACGAGGTCGATGATTTCTCATCCATTTCCGCGTCGCCATCTCCATCTATACCCGTTCATACAGTTCCACTGGACCGGGAAACTCGTGCGTTGCAGCTCATTGTACGTCTCCGACAGCCGTTTGGGGCGCTTTTGTTTACCAGGGTGGGATCCAGTGGGCGAGAGGAATACGAGCGAGTTCTGTCCGACACCTTGATCAATGTGCACCTTCGAGAAGGCGTGTCTTTGAAGGAAATTGTCGAAAATGTACGCGTCCTAGATGTTTTGTAGTTTACTTGACAGCTCGACCAACTTATGTATCACGATACTAAGTAGTATTCGTTGAAAGTAGTCGTACAGCAATGAACGAAACACAAGGTCCCCCTAGGTCCGATGTACACGATGTGCTGATCAAGTGTTACATTCTTCATTTCCTTCGTCATCTTGCAGTGCAACACGGGTATAGTCGACCCGTTTCGTCAATCATGTCGTAGAACATCAATGCGTTTAGTCGTGGGTAAACTCGACCGCCAAGGTCTTTCCTTCTGGATCGAATGCCATATCATCGTCATCGATCAGCTTGCGATGCACCAGTAGCACAAGCATATCTGTGAACGAGATTCCCTTGCTCTGATGGTACATCACGTTAGCTTACATACCCTGCTCCGGTGTCTTGACCACGGCGGTTGCATCGGACCAGGACTTGGAAGGGTCAGCGGCATAAGAAACGCCGAACTCGACAGTGGCGTGGGGAAAGTCTTGGGACCAAATAGACTGGCTGCCAACCACCCAAGATCGACATGCCTTTTGCCGCAGCCAACACAACCTCCAGAGACTTGAACGTTGTCCACGTACCCGCCGGCTGGAACTAGGTAGAAACGAAGGGAGAGTGGTTTCGAGTGGAAGCATGTATAAGGGACCACTCGGATATGGTGTTGTCAGGGATAGCGTGACCGCCGCTGTTAGGATTTTCTTTCTTTGTTCACGCATCATCGGTTGATATCGTGTTGCGTCTCGAAAATTCGCGGGACTTCCCGGTTCTTCGTTTGGAATATAAGACCTGCGAACACGAGCGAAATCTCAGTTTCGTCTTGTCGTTTCGCAGTCTCTTTCTTCGTTCTTATCTCGTCCGAGGCATCGGGCCTGTCGCAGTCCTGACAGCCGCAACCCCGTCCGCAAACGCAAACGCGGTCAGTCCAGCAGCACGCGTAGTGGCAGGCATGAGGTATGTAAGGACGAAAGAACTATAAATATATGATCTAGTGAAGAAAGGCTGGATGCGTACCTCAATGGTTGAATGTAACCGACTGAGGTGCACCCGCGAGATAAAAGATAACATACACGTGAGGTTAGCAACGGCCTGAGGAACTAAAAGGTAGTCACGAAGCCGAAGATGCAAGCGACAACCATCTACGACCGGAAAGGCAACGCAATCGCCACGGCCCTGATTCTGCAAAGTTCCGTGATTGGCGATCTTCATGGAAATGGCACCAGCCGGATCAGATGTCCAGAACAAAGTACGATCAGAAATAAGGTGACTAGTTGTGCCAGAACTTAGGATAGTAGGGGGCCCAGAGGTGGAAGAAGGCAAAAGAAGGGAGGCGCAAGTGAGTTCACCAAAATCAACATCCATGGGAGAAGAGATAACCGCCGCCGTAGGACCGGAAGAGGAGGCGGAGAGACTGCGACAGCTGCCACAGACGGAGTTGATCCGGAGATGATTTGGTCTTCGGAACGAGTCCCCTTTGGCAGCTTTTTCCTTTTGCCAAAAAGCCTCACCTTCCAATCCGCCACCAGGACCGAAACAGTGCACCGTGTCGTGGTCACAGCGGCGACGTGCAGCATAGGCCACGGTTGTGTAATGTGCCAGATGGGTTGTTCTTTGTTTTCCGAAGACAGTAGCGGCATTGAACATGTCTCCCGATCCTGAACCTGCAGCAATAGTGGCGAACTCCGAATCCCGGGGTCCTGGAGCCCTGGATTCAGCAACCATCTGAGACGTAAGATGAACACACACACGTCGGAGAAGGTGTTAGGCTAGAGCTGAAAAGAAGAGGGCGAGATAGTGAATGGTTTGATTGATGTGAGACTTACAGGGGTGAAAGGATTGCGAGACACGCAGGGAATAGTGCAAGACCGAGACCAGGTGTGTGAGGAACGGGAAGACTGCCACTGCCAGAAGAGAGCATATGTATATTCAGGGAAACCCGCTTGGACAAAGGGCCACAAACACCAGCAAATTTTTCACGTTACTTAAACGCGCGCTTATTCACACTCACTCCTCCGATGCGGCCACTGCATCAGCAGTCGGATGGTCAGGCCGCCGGTAGCAATTTCAAGATTTACGAAACAAATTGAAATGATACCGGGTACTAAGTACTAAGTACCCACTTCAGCTCCCATCCACGCCTATATAGGGCGCCTTCAGTGGTGGTATCACCGCACCCATAACCGAATCTTTCTCGTCTACATTCTCCAGGAACGAGACCTCTGCTTCAGTATCGTCAAGCTGCTTGAGATAGTCATCATCCAGCTCGTCGAAAGTATGCAGTCCATCTTGTGCACTTACATATGATCCTTCGTGCTGCAACGACTCAGATCTTTCCACGGTGACTTGGATCCAATACCCCAAATCAATTTCGTCGACCAGCACGTCAGTGATCTGGAACCCGCAAAGTTCCTGCTATTTGTGAGCACCCACTGACGAACAATTCGAAAGAAAACGCACGAGAACGATTTGTGCTGCAGACAGTGTTGTTGTTAATGTAACTGCTGTCTCACTTGTTTTCTGAGAGACAAAGCAGAACAAGGCAGCATACTGTGTTTCGTAGAGACCAAGATCGATGCAAGAAATCAAACGGGCGACAAGTTCGTCGTCGTTTGCTTCCAAGATATTCCACGAGTGAATCAGGTTCGCTCCAGATTACAGGAGATAACGCGTACCCAGCGACTCATCTGTTGCATGGGCCATTGTAATCACGACTCGTCGATGCTCCGGCGTTCCTGAGTGGATACGAACGATTGACCTATCTTCGGGCATCACGCGTGCCACTCGGCTTGCGAGGGATACCTCCACGTTTCGAGTGAACGCAAGGTCCCCCCAAACTCGGAGGAACCTACAAAGACCTCTGAGTCAAAACAAAAAGTGAACAACACGCATACCTTGTTTCGTGGGGTTTCCAAGTGAAGCCATCAGCTGATGTCGGGGAAGTGTTGACGTTGACTTCCGATTCCAAATTCTCGCTGAGAGGAGCCTGGTACTTCTGTCTCAAAGCCAGTATCCTACAAAGATTTCTAAGTCGAAATAAAAAGTGAACAACACGCATACCTCGTTTCGTGGGGTCTCCGTCTGAAGCCATTAGCTGACATCATCGGGGAAGCGTTGACATCGACTTCCAATTCCAAGTTCTCGCTGAGAGGAACCTGGTACTTCTGTCCCAAAGCCGAAGTCGATGTGTCAATGGGTGTCGCATACCGCCCGATATCAGTGGCATGTGCTCCCCGCGCCTCTCGGGACTGCTCATCTTCGCATTTTTTAGAGGAATCCCTGGTACTAAGGGTGTATCAGACATATAAACAAATTTGACACAAATACTTACCTATGCGTAGCATTGTCAGCCAAAGGTAGCTGAGGTAACATTTCTGGCCTTCTCGCAACAATCTCTGTGAAAGCAGATGGAAAGGGCTCTTTCACAAGGTAGTGCTGGTCTTCATCTCCACGCGGATGATTATCCAAAGAAATGTACCCGTACGTCTTTGCCGAAGCATCAGGCTGCAGAAGGACACTGGTCGTCCTGACATCTCCATTTTGAGAATAGGAACTCCCAAGACGAGTTGTCAGCGCTGCAGTAGACGATTGCGTCCAATGACGGGGTTGAGGTTGCTCGCAAGTTAATGAGCCCTTCTTGTCGTCTTTAAAATTACGGAGGAAACTTCGGAACTGTGACTTAACTCTTTGCAGATGAATAGAAAACCATAAGGCATACCCATGAGTCTGCGTGTTAACGCTCATCCTTCGCATACTGTCTGGAGCCTGATACTCAGCTTTAACAGGTGCGTCAACTGCATCATCCTTGCTTCTTCGAGCGAGAGAGGATAGACGTGAAGATTGATTTAATTGCGTAGTCGAACTCGACGTTTCTGTCAGCGAGAAGTATCTTTTTTCTGGGATATCTGGAATGCGACGGGTAATGCGGGACAGAGTCGAGCCACACTGATGAACGCCGATCGCGAAATTTCCACTAAGGTGGACACGTGAGACATCAATCAATCGATTTGATGAACCACACCACCTTTTTTCCATAGACATGGTGTCATAGATTCCATGGTCTGATTTTACACGCAAAATATCATCGTTCAGCAACTTGCTGGCTGTGGTTTCTGTTAGGGAGGTGCGAATAGACTTGTACGAATGTTTCGTAGCATTCGTAATTATGTAAGAGCTTTGCTGAATCCCTTGAGGTTCGCGGGTGAAGTTCCATTGCATATGGGTCGCCAAACAGAGCACCTCATACCGTTTCACCTACAAAATCGATGTATCAAGCGTTGAGATGTGATCTACGCCAAACTCACAGTCAGATGTCTACCTGCACAGGTAACGAGGGCACCGAGCGGAAGTCCGGTTCCTACTATGCCAATGCCTGACAGACGACCTTTAAGAGAGATAATGAACAGATTCTGACGATTCTCACAATATTGACCCTTCGTTACCCAAACCAATGTCAGATCGTCACAAAGGCAGGAAACAGATCGACCTTACCTCCAAAAATGCCCGCGCAATGTACTGAGGCCCGCCGTACGCTTCGGAGATCGGTACAGCATGATCTGGAATAATATTGTCGGACACGAGTACCTACGAGGCGCCATCAGGGAAGCTCTGAGTGGACAAAAAGGCGATAATCTTGTCCTACCCAGATGAGCGGAAGTGGTGTTCCGCACAATGCAACATCCTTTGTACTCTTTCGCGACTCTTCCAACAACCGCTCGCGTTTGTTCGTTGGACGTGACGTTGCTGTATGTTCTGCAGGAAACAAGGTGCTGCAGACCCGAGGGCCTGCAGATTTCTTGAAAGGTGAGATAATCGATTTGTCAGGTCTGAACCGCTGCATTAGAGAGCCGTAGTTGGTGGATTGGAAGAGTATTATTCAAAAGCCCCAGACCCAAGTAGAAATAGCGCTCAAAATACACGTGTTGTAGAGTCCCGGGCGCCTAGGCTCCCAAATAAAACATAAAGAATCCGTTATCAAACGATACGTCCTTCAATTTCTTCATCGTCTAATGCAACGCGTATGCAGCACGGAATAATTCAAACGACCCGACTCGTCGATCACGTTCAAGTCATAGAACATTAAAGTGATCTCACCGCCGTTCAGCGCTTCAGCGCCAGCGCATTGTCCCAATCGCTGAACGGAATCCAATAAACTGCACTGCCAATGCGAGATAGGTCAAACTGGATTCAACTATCATATGACAGGCCGACAGCTACGCAAACTCGGCGTTCTCCAAGTCACACTGCATGATCTGTTGGATACTCTGCATCGGGAAGGCTCAAATTGTTTTTTCAGGTCAGGCAGCCCATAACACGCAAAATGAATTCACTCATTCTTGCCGAGCGCTTCGGTGACCCGGGAGATGGACGACTCTGATCCCTCCATTCGGGTATAAGCGGTGAAACCATCGAGAATGTTGGCCCGTTTAACAGCCAAGAAAGGGAGCACGCTCTCTCTTTTGTTGACCGATAGCAACGAAGAGTTCTTCAATTGTATGATTTGATGGTTTACGTGTTCTGGCATGGATAAAGGCACCAAGAAGAAATGTAGAGGTCGGCGAATCTCAGCGTTCCAGACGTATTCTCATCATATCGTCTGAACTTGCCCGAACAAAACAAACCCATGCAGTCCCAACACCATGTCTCGGGCACGTTCTCTTGTGATTTACAATGGAGTCCCGATCAAATAGGAAAACGAGTGCGTCACAGATGTACTTGCCCGCGTTCAAAGGGAGAGAAGAGGAAAACGGAGAGGCCAGGCAACTTGTGTATACTGTCCAGGACACTTAATTCAAAACAGAGACAGCAAACACGATCATGCCGATCAGAGTCAAATGAGTGAAGGGTACTGTGAATGAGCGAAGCTAGGCGGCTAAACTTGTCTGCCAGAGTCTTTCCTTCGGGGCCAAGGGGTTATACCATCATCAACTAGCAAGCGAAGGCGAGTAAGTTGGGTCCTAAGGGCACCAACTAGAGTCTCGACGTACCGTGGATTGGCCGAACATCTTCGACGGGCGTGAGGAGATCGGACAGGGAGGTGCATGTGCGCCCGAACCGCTTTTCGTTCGCCAGCGCCGTGTTAGGGAAAAAAAGTGTGTAAGGATATTGTCCATAGCTAGGGGGCACAAACGTGGCCCTGAGACGCTGCCTTCTGGCAACGCTGTATATGGTCTCGCGCGAGTGGATGAGTGTGTCTGAAACCTCGATGGGCAACATGGGACCCGTGACGATTTCGTGCTAACACAAGATGAGTGCACAGAAATGCGCGAACCGAAAACGACTCACCTGTTTCCGGCGCCGCTTCGGCATGGTACGTTTTCAGGGGTATCTCACCGTCACTGCCGCCTCAGTCATTCCCGTGGTCAACCCGAGCGTGGTGGACTAATGTCGTTCACGAGGAAGATTGGGTCGGCCGACTTGACGAACGCGAATTTCGAACTCAAGCAAAACTGGTCGCCCAGCTCTTCCGCAACGCGAATTAAACGACGTCCAACCTCGACAATCATGACCACTCGCTTGCGAGGCATGCCAAGGGACCGCGTACACAGCGGCACGTCGAGAACGACCAAGCAGAGCACGAGGGTGTCGGGTGCCATGTTTTGCAGAGGTGGTCTCGGTTGAGAATGAGTCGGAGCTCGAGTTGCCTCCGTTGAGTTGACTTAAGTCAGATGGACCTCTGTGGCTGTGGCCATTCCTCATCAAAGACATCATGTCAGACAACGGAAAGACGCTCGGTGGTGGGTCGCCCGCAGATCCACCGCCGTCAACATGGGGAAGGCCATCTACTCCAAGAATCGGTCGTGTTGGTGACTGGAGCAACAACGCGAGTGGCCGCTCCAACTCATCCAAGTAAGACGACACACCTCGTATCTACTCTATACTGATTTGAATCTACGCAGCCCAGGAAGGTTCGCAACGTTGTCCTCCCTCGGCTCGTCGAACTCGGCTCCGACTCGCCCTCCGATTCCTCTCGATAATGACGATGATGACGACGACGACGACGGTCCCCCGCGAGAAGGCGAGAGCTGGTTCGCAGGTGGAGAAAGAAGGTGCGTACACATGCATATATGACTCTATCTATCGAGTTCAATGTCGATTTGTTCAGCGGTATTTCTGTACAAAATCCGAATGCGCGCCAAAACGTGCCTGGTGGCAGGATGGTCCAAGACATTCTCCGCCGCGCTGCAGAGTGCGTTTGCTATATTCGAGGGCGATCACAACTGATGCAGCGTTCCAGGACGTCTGCTGCGCGTGCATCTCAGCCACTTGTAGCCGAGCAGCGATCGTCGTCTGCCTTTAGGGGTGGCGGACATACGTTGGGCAGTGACGAGGTCGAGAGCTCATTCGTCCCTGACCCCACTGCTCAGCAAGGTGATGCTGGTTTATTTCTCTTGTGCTATATACTCATGGATAGAAGGTGCAGACAACGATGAAGAAGAGACCGCTCGGCGAAACATTACATTTTGGCGAAATGGGTTCAGCATCGAAGGGGGCGAGTTTTACAGCTATTCAGACCCCGAAAACGAGCAACTGCTTGCGGAAATCAACACGGGGTACGATGTTTGTTTGTCGACCATGCGTATACTCAGCGCTCTAAACAGTCGGGCGCCCGTGTCGGTCTTGAATGTGAGACCGGGGCAGCCGGTAGAAGTGATCGTGTCAAAGCGGACAAATGAAGACTACGTGCAGGACAGGCGGGCATTTAGCGGATCTGGGAATCGTCTCGGGTCGCCGGTGCCGGCTGTGGTGGGCGCTACCATGCCGGGTTCATTCCCTGGTGGATCGAATACACCCGTGAGCTGTCCAGAGAGGACGAGCATGACGACGCTGTTTGAGGTCGACCAGACGCAGTCGATGACGACGGTGC
>JBBPMF010001046.1:0-12950 GCA_038090175.1 Austroboletus eburneus
GGAGAAATCTAAGAGGCGAGACTAGTACATAAGGAGAACAAAGAGTAACGTAACTAGAATGTACAAGGAGCAGAGAAGCAGAGGAACATAGAAGCGGAGGAGCGGAGGAGTGTAGGAGCGGAGGAGTGGAGGAGCGGAGGAACAGAGGAGTGGAGGAGGGCTAGGATTAGGGATATGACAGTCAGGGTCCTTTGGTATACATGATAAGTAGTCAAAAAATTAATCCAGGCTCAAATGAGTTGTTCCTCCTCAGATGTCAGAGTTCTAAAAATGACTAGCTAAGGCATAACAGTACATATTTGACATAGTTAAATGGGTTTGTTTCTTTACTGATGTAATTGTATACTCCTTCTCCAAGCAGAAGCTGTTACAATTCGCTGGATCCTTCTTTTCTTTTCCCTTATGATTGTTACAAGTATCCACAGTTCTGAAGGTTCCGGAACTGATTCCCGCGGTTCCGATGCTTCCGAATTACCTTCCCGCGGTTCCAAAGGTTCTGGAATTCCAGAACCATTGGAACTCTTCGACACTCTACCGGAATGGAATCTGGAAGATGGACTATCTCTGGAATGCTACTGGACTTTGTTTCCTGAAGACTATGCTCCATATGGTCATATGGAGATCCCCATTCTTGAATCACCCTGTTCGTCTCTTCTTTCTCTTTTGTAACTCTTGCCATGTGCTTTCAGAACTGTTTTTGTCATGGACCTCCGCTCCTCCTTTCACTCCTTCTTTGGGTGACTGTGTCTTCCTATTTCTGTCACTGACTTCATGAGGCCATTGTAGCTTACCATGTGTTCTGTCCATCTCCTTTCCGTTCCAAGGTGGTTCCGAACTATATAAATAGTTGCTAGTTATCATGTATATTTCCCTTGCTGGATCTGCGCAATTATACACAGTGTTTAGTCTCATCCTGCCTGAGTCTCGAGTCTCAGCAGAGAACTCCTAGGATCTCTATAGGACGTTGTGTTGCCTTTGAGGACACACTGGGACTAGACGTTGTGCAAGCGTAACAATGATTACTTATCATGGACACCAAAAGACCTTGATCCCAGCTGTTCAAGCCTTACTTGGGTCTTTTTCTTTTATCATTGTTTTTTTATTCCCACTTACTTATTTAGCATGACTCATCCACAGTTGTATTACCAACCTTTATCCAATGCCATTGCATCCACTCCATAGTAACTCAGCTTCTTTGCAACTCCGTCACTTTCTATCACTGGCTCACTTTTTTCCTTTGCCTACCTTAACTCTTTAGCTCATATATATAAATCCTCAATACTCAGGTGTATTCCCTATTTTAGACCTCCTGCAATTTACCTAGTATCTTGAAATTGCCCTCAGTCCCTCAGTCCTTGTCCTACTGTTGAGTGGATGCTTTTTTTGTATCCTCAATCTGTCACCAGCCCTGCAATGTCCTTAGATCTGTTGATTCCTTAATTCTCAATGTTGTTGCATATTCGGATAGCACTAGTTAACAAACAGAGTGCAGTCATACAGCCATTGGATTACTTAATCACTATTTACTTACAGTTCAAGTATGATAGTTTTACTATAGATTTTCTATGAAGTGAGCTACTATGTAGTCTTCAAGACTACTCCTTTCTATTCTGTCACAACAGGTTATGAGCCCCAATAGTGCTCAGTAACTTACTCACCATCCTCAGAGATATCTGAAATGGCCTGGCTTGATGAAGACGATGTCATGGAACTCAGGTCAGACAGCAGGAACTGGTTGATTTGGCACGAGAAAGTCCAACAAGCTCTCAAGGATCATGGACTGCATGAATATCTCAGTGGTACAGTCGTGAATAAGGATTCTTGGCTTGAAGCACTCGCACTACTCATTATTACCTCAAACTTGCCAGATTCAATCCTCATGTTGATGCTTCATCTTGGAATGGCAAACAAATTCTGGAACTACCTTGTGAAATGCTTCAGTGGACAAACTACAAGGCCTATGATATCCAACAAGTCAGTGTACATGATTGTGCATGTGCCAAAATGGTTTGATGGCACTTGTCAGAGGTGTGGCAATGTTGGTCACAAGACACAGAATTATAAAAAGGCCGATGAAGTCATTGGAATTGCTGAAAGCAGCACAAGCATATGGAGTGCATTGTGTAATGACCAAGAGACCACAAAGGAAGACCCTGCAGACACGACAGGTGGTGATGAGCACCATCCAGACACATCCACAGAACCTCCCACCACAAATGAGCATGCAAGGGTGGGTGATGGCAAAGTCCAGATCAAGTTGGTCATGTCAAGGTTGAAATGCTTGGGACATGCATCAGCAGTGATGAAGACCAACCAGTGACACTAATAGAATCTCCAGACTGCACAGAGGATGCACTACCAGACCCATGTGATGAATTCAGAGACTGTGCTGAGACTCTGAAGATTGAACTGGGCAGTGGAACCAAGGTCAAATCAGACACATTAAAGGTGTTGGAAGATGTCATAGGAGAGCACTGGGATGTGCAGGTTGAGGGGGATAGTATGCTGGTGCACTGTACTGCATTGATTGAGGGGAAGATATGGACTGCAAAAGTGCATCTGCAATTGACAGCAGCTGAATGAAAGGGTCAGCGCATACCACAGGTCAACATCAACAAACCTGGAGTTTCCCCAGCCCTATCTCCACCAGCTGAACCACCCAACCACACTGCAGACAGATTCAATGGATCCATGAGCATCGAGCTCAAGGGGGAGAGTGAGTGGCAGCTGAGTTGTGAGCTGTGACATGGATGCATCAAGAATGTCAAGACGTGTGGAGAGCATTGGGAACAAGCTGATGACACTACAGAACATGTTAGGAGAGGCACATATACAGTCAGACCAACAGGATGAAAGCCACTTATCTGAAAAGGCTCAGAGCAAGCCAGAGAAGTTAGCAGATGATGCCAATGCTCCAGGCCATATACATAGGCCACTGGGACATACTGGAGGTATACTGGACAAACTTTCAAGTGTTGTGCTCAAGAGAAAGCAGGGAGAGTATGCGAGTTGCAACACTCAAGGCACTAGTGGTGACAAAAGAGGGTCAGAAGCTCTAGGAGGTGGCAGCAGCACTGAATGTAATTATGCAGGTGTGCTGCATCAAGCCATTGGGCCTGAAAGCCACTTGAACAAAAAGATCAAGCAAGGGGATGGTGGAGGCAATGGGAGACATGAGATCGACAGCAGATATACCAATATTGATGGTAGTGGATGCTGAACAGATGATGCAATGAGTGGCATGTGCTGTGATTCAAAATGAGTTGAAATGTGACTGCTAACAAGAGTCAAGCCAAGTCAGTGTCAGCAGTGTGAAATGGAAATGGCACATGCACCTGGAACATCCATACCACATAGCCATCAACCCAAGTGTTCTATTGTGCCACTGAACTCACCGAGCTGTCAAGGAAAGCTCAAGTCGAAGCCTAGAGATGTCAGCCAGATCAGAAGTAAAGCAAGCATTTACCAGATTGAATGATTATGTTCAGGCCAAATCAGGCAAATCAGAGTGACTGGATGTGTTGCACATGGACTGAAGGTGATGTCTTGACAGTCCCAAGCCATGCTATGGAAGAACAATGTGTTGGAGTTGATTGATGGTGATCATGCACATAGACAAGGTGTAGCTGAGCCATGACTTTCCTTATTTGAACACCACTCAAGTGCAGCACTTTCAGGATGCAACAGACATCAATTCTCATTTGTTTTTGTTGAAATCTTTTGCATTTTGTTGCTGGATAAAGGTATTTACTCATTTAATTTTTATTCTTTCACTAGGGTAGACCACACTTCTGTTTGAGAAAGAGTATTGTTGCATATTTGAATAGCACTAGTTAGCAAATGGAGTGTGGTCATACAGCCACCAGATTACTTAATCACTGTTTACTTACAGTTCAAGTATAGTAGTTTTACTATATGAAATGAGCTACTATATAGTCTTCAAAACTACTCTTCTCTATTCTGTCACAACACTCAATGATTTCAGAACCTCTGCCAAGAAAAACCCTTGAATGGATCTCCTTTGACCTGACATCTCCTTATCCTGCCTGCTGTATAGCAACAGTAAGCCCTTAAACCTCTGCAGGCCTATGCTCAACATAGTAAAGCATAACAGAAGCTGCTTAGTGTGATGTCATCACTCATAATAATTCTTAATGCCCTGAAGCTCAAATGTTACAAGTAAGTATGATTCTGGTGACTTCAATGACTCTGGACCCCCTGAATCACTGGAATACCTTACAACTTTTCATCAAAAATGAAAGCCTGAAGACAGACTTTCTCTAGAATGTAATTGGACTCTATTTCCCAAAAATTATGCTCCATATGGTTATATGGAGATTCCTATTCTTGATTTACCCTGTTTTTCTTTCATTTCCCTTTTGTAACTAAAAATATGTGTCTTCAGAGTCACTCTTTTTGCTTCTCCTATCATCCTCCTTTTAGTGATAGTGTTATTTCATTCCCATCTATTGATCCATAAGGCCATTGTAGTATACCATATGCTCTGTTCCATCTACTCTTCATTCCAAGATGGCTCCAGTCTGTATAGATATCTACTAGTTATCTTGTATGTTCTGCAGCTAGATCTGCATAATTATACACAGTGTTTAGTCTCATTCCCTGCCTGAGTCTGGAGCCTCAGCAGCAACCCTGTCATATCCCAAATTCTCGCTAAGTCCCCTTCGCTCCTCTGTGTGCATTACTTCCGCTATTCCGCTCCTATGTCCTCCGCTACTCCGTGTCCGCTCTACTTCTTGTGCTCATGTACGTTATGTTACGTTTCCCTTTGTTCTCTTCATAGTTAGTCTCCATTCCATCACTGCGGTGCTCAGGGTAAGGCGCACAGCTCCAGCTGTGCGACTGACCGGCACAGCAGCAGTACTCTGTTTCCTCCGTCGCTCTGACCCTGACTTTACTACATTCGGACTTTGACCTCCGTATATAAACCCGCTGTAATATGTCTTAGCCCCTCAGTTCGAATATCAACTTAGTTTCCATCCTCTGCTCTCTCCTCCGTCATTGAGCTCGTCAACGAGTTCTCTCGCTTGAGTCTTGACGACTCCCCTCTGACCTCTGGTCACTCTGTACCTCCACTCCGCTCCCCTCGTAAATCAGGGACAACGGAACTGGACAAGGGCGCACCACATAAGGTGAAACCAAAGTCCCTACCCCCTCCGACCAACTCCGGCGCTCCGGAGTCCACTGCCCAGTCCCTGACGGACCCGTACTTAACAAACCCCTAGAATCTCTATAGGATGTTGTGTCATCTTTGAGGACATACTGAGACTGGACATTGCACAAGAATAACATCAGATACATTTTCAAACTTTCCCATGATCTTTGTCACAATTCTGATTCTTGGCTTTCCAGGATGCTTTTATGAAAAAGGAACCTCTTCAATCTGGCCTTGTCATTTGTATCTCAGCTAGGCAGGGCTCATAACCTGAAGAGTTGTGACACAAACAAACTCAATCATTGTGAATACAACAGACTATATTAGCACTAACCTGTGACACAGACAAACTAACTATCAATTAGTACGATGCAATGGGCAAGTACAGTAAGTTACAACATACCTCAGTTGTTGAGGATACAATGGACTGAGGAAAAGAAAAAAAAGAGCATCAAAGGGAGGAAAATCAACAAGAATCACATGTCAGATTTGCATGCCAACTGCATAAGGAGATTCAAGGTACAAAAGAAGAGTAGGCAAGAGGAAGGTGTCAATGCTGACATTCAACAATCCTTTGCATTGAAATTCATGTCCTGAAATTGTAAATGAGCACTAAGCCATCAATCACAAGAATGGCACACCAACCATTGCAGACACCTGAGAAAATTTATCTGTAATCTCTTGATCCTCACTCCTTCTTGTCTTTCCTGCCTTGCTCAAGCTGCAGAAAATGATCCCAGTGGCCGGATGAGAAAGTGTGAGTTCAGGATCATTACAGCGTTCAATGAACTGCTCGAGAGCATGCTGAAAAGCAAACACCACCACTGTGTAAGTGAATGGGCTTACCGATTGGCATTCATCACATGTACGATAGGTATATATGCCCGTCATCCACCATAGAGAGAGCTAGTCGATCTTGTTCCCGCACCTCGTAGTCTCCGTATAGAGCATGGTCCTGTTCTGTGCGCCCGTCCGTCTCAGTGTTTCCCGCCGTTGGCCGCAGCAGTTTCCACACTGACACACAAAGCACCGTCCATACCAAGAATACGGCGCCCGGCTCTATGGAGTGAAACCAAGGCGTGTTATGCGTACCAGTATACACGACAACGTTTGAAACAATTGCCAGGATTTGTTGTGTCCATGCAATGCACCACAACATGCGCGAGGTGATACTCAAAGGGAAGGATACTCGAAATCCTGATCAGCTGGTCACCGGCCGCTAGGCTGGCATAGATGTAACTTACGAATCTCATATTTCCTCGGAACTTACGTTCAGAGTGACAACGTACTTTCTCAGTCTTTCGACAGAGGGTCAAAAACCTTATTCGACACTAGATAGGACCGTTGGTGCTGCACCGGAAGAGGAGGGGGGGTTCGACAAGGCGACAGGGAGTGCTTGGAAATGCAGACGATACACTGAAATAATACCGATGCGAAGACGTTTTGATAGTACATCCCCAGGAGAGTCTGAAGTTACGCTACGGATTTTGGTCCGGTCGTTTGCGGATGACGGTGGTCCTTGGCAAGACGCGAAATGAGTACAGCCACGACACCTACACGCTCGACCCGCGTCGTCCACACTCTCTCCGTCTCCGTTCCCGCACCGAGCTACGCTCGAGTGGTTGCCTTGGTCGTCGAGTTTCGCAGGCTCTGTTACGCGCTCGAAGAACCGTTACACTTGTCAATGCAGTGGACGTGCGGCTGAACGGACGGGACGCGAATTGTGTGGCCTGAGCCAGAGCTTGATAATACTTACCAGCACTGTTCTATGCTTCTCTGGGGAGGAGTTGTGCCATTTCATTTCAACGTTGAAGTGGTTGGTGCGCTGTCGCGTTGCCACACCTGACTTGTCTTGGGTTTCCTCGAACGAGGTTCAGACGGCGCTCCTGGTCGCCGAGTCCCCGCCATCATCGAATTGCAGGTGTCGGGTGCACTACCGCATCACCCATGCCCTTACCCGTCGAGATGTCGCAGGGAGAGAGATACAATAGTCCAATGATCCATGCGGTGATCGTCGGATGCCGACGATTCGTGATGATATCATCAAAACTTTCGATTTCAAGTGCACCAAGACTGGACGCTATTACACAAGTAGTTCGAAGAAACTTTTTGCGACGGCGGGACCTAGGCTGTAGACGGTACACCAGCGACAACGCACTGCGGCTGCCTCCTTGAGCAAAAAATATATGCTCCGACTGTAAGATCATATGTAAAATTCGACCCGGGAAGGTCGATGAGAGGTGCCAGGGCCTGACATTTTATGTAAGTACAAAGTTGGTAATTCTACATAGATTTCGTATCGTAACTTTTGTAGCATCAAATATACCACCTCTCTGAAATCGATTCTAGTCAATGGTATTGCCATGATGTATATGACCTTCCTCGGACCCCGTCAGGTATACGTCACGCTTGTACACTGCCCAGTCGTTGCTCGAAAACTGAGACCGATCCGATACTCTGAGACGGCGTCGTTTTTGACCGCCCCAGACCGGTTTCCAACTACGCCAAGCGTCTGGAGAAGGAGGAGTACGAACATGTTCATCCATGTAATCCGTGAGCTGCTTGTCGCCACCAACGTCGGGGGTATCCAGCGAGCCCAATTGTTCTTGAGCGTTTTTGTTTTTCCAATTATGGATGTAATCGATCCAATCGGTAGAATAGTCAAAGACAGTGACGTCGGACTCCGAGGAAGAGTCATCGTCCTCAGGTGTCTGGAAAGGCAGTGTCGCCCGTTGTTGACCTCCAGTATATCGTTTTCCGGAGGCCTGGCTACTCCGTCCTTGAGAGCGCGTACCACCGCTGGGACCCTCGCGTCTTGGAGGAGGTCCACCTTGCGAGCGGTCATCTCGACCTTCCTCAGGTGGGGCGGGTGGCCTATTGGATGGTCCGCTGGTGTTATGGTGATCAGGTACTTGTACCTTCGTCCAATCTGTGTATAACCTCTGTATGGTGATAACCATATCAGCATGCACCGGATTGATTCCCTCCATCAGGTTCCTAATTAACGTTGAGATTCTGAGACCTCCATGCATAGCGGCCAGATCAGCCAGTTTTTTGCCCGTGTTGAAAACGACGAAGTGTGGATGGAAATGGCCCTCAAGTGGCCCAAGAGTGTTGTAGGGTGGGATATGATGTTCGTGATCATAGTTATCGTTGTCCTCGTCCGGGAAACGACAGATCGGTTCTTTGAATGTAGGAATGGGGAGAACATAGTACCGGTAAGTGGAATTCCACTCTTCGAAGAACTACATATATGGCGTTGAGTCAATCTCTCAGATAGTATAAAAATCGAAGCACCTTTCTCATGTTGCTCTTCACACGCTCTCCTTCCGGGTACCTTTCAGACAGCTCTTGTAGAACATCATGTTCGGGGATTAGAAGCCATTGTCCGTTGTCGAAGGAATGATGCCAGTCGACTCGCACTGAAACACAAGTCAGTGAAAAAAGTTTGCGCGCGACGGGTTGGCGTACAATGCATCAAATTATACCTCGTATCCACGTTGAAACGTTCAATATCCCACACATACTCCAATTTCGTTGTCTGAAAGATGAATTGAGTGAGTATAAACGACTAATGGATGTGAAGTATAGTTGTACCATGTCAGGATCGGTAGCCTTGGGAACAATGTGGCATGACTGAACACACATCCCCCGATTGGTAAGAAAACAGCGACCGTGGTTTGGGTCAGCTGAGAGTGCCCATTCCTTTTGACGACTGTTGACGGTAGGTGCAACTTTTCTGATCTGTGGTGTCGCTCCGGCCTCTATGCTTTTAGCAATCGCACATGCTTGACGACCCTCCTCCAGTGGGTCATAACCTGGCGATAATGGCTCGACCGGGCTTGGCGTTCTAGGATCTTGACCTGAGGTTTCGCGATTGCCAGGGTGCTCATTGACGGCAGGGAGAGTGCGAGGATGTGAGTGACCCGACTTTTTCGAACGCGTTTCGGGTGGCATATCTGTCGAAGAAGGCCCCGGTTCTTGGGGGCTTTTTATAGTGCACGGCAGCGTTGGATGTCCCATGTTGAGTGTGGACGCGTGGAGTGGTGGACTGTCCTAAACAAGCGCGTTCCCATTCTAAGGATTCCCACACTGTCAAAGCGCTGGCACATTTGTCCGCTGATCGGCGATCACGCAATATTGTTAATTGGGCACATGTTAATTTTTTGAAGGCGCCCTTAAAAGTGAATATCATATTGTACTACTTAGTGAAGGCTGTTCTTAAACGTTGGCTGGAGGATTTTCGCAAGGGGCTCATGGTATTGTAGGCTAAATTGATGATGACGCGCTTGATATAAAATTTAAAAATTTGACCTGACTCCTAATGCTTCGCGAATTCAAGTTTAGAACTACCATGCGGTCTTCTGAAGAGTGATTAATGCTGTGGCCTGACGTGGCAATATAACGGCACTGCGGTCGCTGTCAAATCCTCGCCGTACGGTAGTCTCGACGCCACTTGGACTGGCGGGTGACAGCTGTCAACTAGTAAACAAAGCGAGAGGAGGCTCCTGTGAGCAATCTGACGTTGAACACCTTTCGAGTGCTTCATCCGAGTTTCTTCAACTGTGTTCATTGAAGGTAGGGAGAGTGGAATGATGTGGGGTTGCGCAATTTTGAACGCGTTCTTCCTGCTATGCAAGTCGAAGGAAATTTCAGCGGGCGAGCTGGCTTTGTACGCGTTTCGAGTGCTATGCCTCGCGAAGAGGGTTATGACTCAGCTGGACATATGATACCAAAGGGGATAGATCCTGTCCAGGGAAAAAATGTACTTATGCACGCCTGAGGCTTCGGGATTTCTGCAGCGTTGATTGTACAAAGCACCGTCCATACCAAGAACACGGCGTCCGGCCCTATCAAGTGAAACCAAGACGTGTTATGCGACCAGTATACACGACAACATTTAGAACACTTACCAGGATCTGTTGTATCCATGCAATGCACCACAACATGTGCAACGTGATACTCACTGATCACGAAAATGGGAGAAGCGTGATATTTATTGGCAAGCCATTTTATTTATTGGCAATGGATTATCGGGTAATATAATGGCTGTCCAATGCGCGATATTCCATTGCCAATAAATAAAATGGCATATCATGCTTCTCCAATTTTTGTGATGCCTGCCAAAGGGAAGGATACTCAGTGAGCAGCTGGTCACCAGCCACTAGGCTGGCATAGATGTAACTTATGAATCTCATATTTCCTCGGAACTTATGTTCAGAGTGACCACATACTTTCTCAGTCTTTTGATGGAGGGTCAAAAAATGTATTCAACACTAGATAGGAACATTGGTGCTGCACCAGAAGAGGAGGGGGGTTCGACAAGGCGACAAGGAGTGCTCAGAGATGCAGACGATACACTGAAATAATAAAGTTGTTTTGATAGTAGATCCTCAGGAGAGTCTGAAGTTACACTATAGATTTTGGTCTGATCGTTTCGAACGACAGTAGTCCTTGGCAAGACATGAAATGAGTACAGCCACGACACCTACATGCACAACCCACGTCGTCCACACACTTGTCTCAGGCAATTTGGGTCGCGACACATGATGGTAACACCTCTCCATGTCAATTTCAGTGTGTTGGTGGTAGTACAATATCCATCAGCAGACTTAATGATGATTTGGGGATGATAAGCCAATGTCATTGTCATTGTCATGGTATTTGTGAACATGCTGGTAAACGGGACTATTACAGGAGGGACCCAGATGTGAGTGGCACTGCCTGAGGACAACACTGCACAATGTACTCATGCTGCACACCTTCCCATCATCTCTGGCATCATCAAGCTGTTGACCAGTATCCCCATGTCATGAGCCTCATGGTTGTCACCAGTGCCATCATTTACTCTGCATGGATGTGCCATTGTTTGCTCTATATGTAGATGGCATGGCCTGAAGATGATGACGATTGGGAACATACTTTAGCATCAGTGGACAGGTGGATGTCATTGAAATGTGAGGATGAACGAAGAAAAAGGTAGCACGATCCGAGTCAGGGAAGGCTAGCACATACTGGCAGGTAAGTCGCTTTTGACTTGGAAGTGTTGTCATTGCCAGCACCGTGAGTGAAGCTGCATTGCTTGCGCTCTTGTCAATGTCGAGGTGGAAGGATGTGGTTCTGAGAGTGTGTTGGAAGTGAGTAACATGCTCCTCGGCATGGACTATCTTGTTGTGTGCACCCTCACTCCTGGTTGCCCAGTCACCAAGTCCTCACCATTATTGAATTGCAGGTGTCATTGTAAGCATTGGCACACTTACAGTATGCCATGGTGCCAGAAAGAGCATCCCCAACAACCCCAATGATCGGGAGTTAGCATCACACTGTCATGCCCCTGCTAGGGTGCATATATATAGGGGGGATGCAACATGTATCAGTAGCCTTTCCAAGGTACATCTGGACGACATTCATCTTATGGCCACACTGTTATGATTCGTTGGCCCCCTTACCCTTTTTCTCTCATTTACCACTGTACACCAAAGGCCTCAGGCCCCATTGTTTGAGTTTCGCATGGGCTCTGTTACGATTTGCGCGTTCTCTACTCCTTTTCCCTTCTTACCTTAGCCCGCATAACAGACAGTGCTCCTGCCATTCGAGTCCCGCTCGAGCCACTTTATTTCTCTCGTATTCCCTTATCTTTGCTTACCTATTTAGCGTGACTCATCCGCAGTATCCGCAGTTGTATCATCACCACTTATCTCTGACTCGCTCCCCTTCTTCGTGATTCCATCACTTTCTATTAGTCGAGTCACCCCTTTTACGCTCCGCTTTATTCATCTTTGACTCGCGTATATAAACCCCTTAATACCCTCGATGTATTCCCCAAGTTAGACCTACCTGAATCTACCTTGATCATCGATTCCTCTCGGGTCCTCCAGTCCTCGCCTTACTGCTGAGTAGGCGCTCCCTTCGTACCCTCGTCACCGCATAATCACGCGGTTCCCCTCGTCCCTGAGTCGTGACATACGTCGACCAGGTCAACAGCTCACGACATACCGTTGAGGCTGAGGATAAAGGACATCCCTTTATCAAACCCTTGCCACGTCAGCTGAATAGCGACGTTAAAGTCCCTCGTTTCTCGGGTCTATGCCAACGCGTAACAAAAGGTCTAACTTGGTCTCCACTGGGAAAGCCCCGCCTTAGCCCACCATTCATCCCTATCGCCCCTTGAACCCTAGACCTTCCCTAGGCCCCCGTCGCTTCCACGAAACCCCATCGCCCCCCTCAGAAAACTCCTCGGCCTCGCAAGAAGAGGTACCCACTGACGACGATATCGTCGTATCCCCAGAAGATCAAGAAGATCTTACTCTCGCCCATGCCCTCTCAGCCTTGCTGGTACTCCCACGAGCCCCCACACCCCCATCACCTGAGCCGATCCGTAGATCGAACCCCTTCGCCATAACATCAATGTCCCACACGAACCCCACCCCAGCAATGGTGAAACCCACCGAACTTCGCCTCGGAGTCCCAGAAGACTTCGACGGATCCTACGAGCGTGCCATGCCCTGGTACTACTCAGTCATGTCTTACCTCATCATCAACAATGAGGTTTACAACACCGACGAAAAGAAGGTCGCCTATGCCCTCTCTTTCATGAAGAAAAAGTCTGCCCTCACTTGGGCTGATACCTACCGGCGCAAAGCCATCGACACTGGTACCTTCGGAACTATTGAAGAGTTCGCCAAAGCGTTCAAAACCTCTTTTGAATGACACAACCTTGCAGACAACGCTATCCACTGGCTGTCCACCCACCGCTGTGTTCCCCTGAGAGGACAAG
>JBBPMF010001047.1:0-12949 GCA_038090175.1 Austroboletus eburneus
GTTGAAGAAGAGGATATGGAAGCGCCGATTTTAGAAGAGGAAGAAGAGGAAAGCATCCCGCCGTCTCGATCGACGCGTGCTGGGGACGATGAATGAAGCGTGTGTTTGATCTGTTTGCCTTTTTTTTCTATCAATGGACGTTGGTGTTGTGTTACTTTTCCCTTCCTTTCCCTTTTCCTTTTTTCTCCCCCCCTTTTTCCTCCCCTGGATCGACTTTTTGGGCTCCCACACTCCTTTTTTTTTTTTTGCTCTAGGTCTCTTTTGTCACTGCGGCGCATTTATCAATGGACATGTACAATTCCCAAGCACACGGCACTCTTTCTTTTCTTTTAACTTTCACTGTTCTCGCTCCTTTCACTCTCCTCTTTTTTTGTGGTGCATGATCCGGTAGTCGGAACTAGGACAAGATTTATTATTGTCCTGCAGCCTAGCTAAATTCGCCTGTCAAAATGAACATGATATCTGTCTAGTCGTCTTCGTCCCAGGTACTTTTGGTTCTCCTGCGGGTTCGCTCATGATGATACTATCCACGCTCAATACCGAAACGATTTCCCATGAGTTGGCTGCGAGCGGCTCAAAAATCTTGTATTCGGTGGCGAGCATCGAACCGTCCCGTTCCGCCTATTCGCTTGGTCATAAAAAGCAATTAGATCGAACCCGCGCATGACGACGTACCTCGACGTCCATGCCCCAGGCCTCTCCGCGTCCTTTTGTTCGTGCTCTGCCTATAGTTGGCTGAGCACATCGTTGCCTCGGCGCCGCCGAGCGCGTTCTCTGCCAGCGTCCGTGGCGCGACTTCGAGCGCGCTCGCGTACCGCTTCACGGCGTGCTGCGCAAGGCCCTTGAGACCGCTCCAATACGCGTCCACGCGCTTCCCAAGCTCGAGCTCCGTCGCGCCTCGGAGTCTCGGAACCTTGAGAGGTGCCTTGATCACGCTCGTCCCATCGTCGAGCCGATTGGCCGTCGCACCTCTGAGCACGATCGTCGCCGCACGTGTCTTTTCTGTCTGGGGTCCGATGTACCCATCCTCGTCTTGTCTGAGCTGGCGGAGGACGGTAACGCGGTCTCCGCCAATGCGGTCGAGTGGGGTGGCGTCGAATTGAACAATCGACCGAGGCGATGAAACAAGAGTTTTTTGCGGCCTTTTTCGTCGCGTTTGAGCGAGATGAGTGCAAACGACTTGGAACGTACCGTCTGGATCGAAGGATAACTCTCAGAGGGCCTGGATGTTACATAGGAGGGCATCCTCGAGTCGTTGGATGCGATCGATAAGTTGTAAGTGTTAGTGTTGATGTCGTACTTTGTAGCCTTCCTTGAAGAACTAAATGTTGTTGGCTTTAGGGACTTTGAGGGACATAGTCTTGAACGTGAGAGTCGAAGTCGAGGATGTGTACTGGGCGTGACTTGACTTATCGGGTTAACTGGCGGTTATCGCATGTTTGATTGCTGCGCTTTGAACCTCCCTACCACAACCGTCAATCAACTTCTGTCAAGTATCAAAAACTGATTCAACTCCATGCAATGGCCGAGCTCGAATCTCCACAGGATCTATATGCCAAAAATTTGCGACAAAAATTCGGGTATCCCTTGCGGTCTCCAGAACCGAGGCCTGGTCTCCCAGTGTCCTACGAAGAAAATGGACTTCATATAGGAGATGTTGGATACGTTGATGAAGATGGCATGTTTATAGTCCGCTTCAATATCTGCTTTCCTCCAGATCACGAACTTCATCAGGCCAGACGCATGGATCTCGTCGGCCATGTTGGGCTAACCAAGTTTGACCCAAATGAAGTTTACTCTGTTTCCAACGCATTTCCTTCTGGTCGTGCAATTTGTCATGGGATTCAAAGCCCTGGTGGCGACGACCTGGGACATACACAAAGGTAGCTTCCTATTAGTTTATGCAAATCAGTCATTCTGTATCATAAGCGCAATCTGCAGATTCATGCCGTGCTTTCCTTCAGGTGCAATTCTTGTCCTTCCATCCGGTGCTTCACGCCGAAGACTTGACCATGACCAGGAGGAGCATTTCCGCAAGCTAGCCGAGAAGCATGCACTGGACTGGTGTCAAATTGCTCGTCGTACATCCATCTACCTGATTACTGGTTTTTATAAAACTCGTTCGTGGCACCTTACCTCATTTGATGATGCCAAGCTTGTTGGACGGGTCATTTTGAAACATGACGAAGCTGGAAGATACATTTGGGATCCCAAATGTGATTACCGCCAAAGTCCCGAAGGAAACCGCAACGAGAACCAAACTGTCCTTGTAATGGGTTTCAAAATTGCAGTTAGGGAGTGGGACAATCATGTCTCGATTCAGAAGTTGCCCTTGCAACCAAGAAACATCTGGTCTACGTTGACATTACTGTTGAACTCTATTCTTCACGGCCTTGTTTTCTTCTGGAAGTGTGTGTTCGACTCATGGGGTCTTCATACACCCGAGGATGTAAATGCCGATGTGCACGTCAACCGTGTTCCAGCATTATCCGAAGTGAGTCTTCTCATTAAGCAATGTCAAATGGATGTAATTGAGCAAGTTTCTAGCCTTTTCATCCCTCTGACACTATCAATCGCTATCTGTTGCAGAAGGTTTGTATGATTAGCTGTGCTCTGGAGAGTTGATGACCTGATTTCTACTACTAAAGAATCCTCGCGTTCGGGTGGCCATTACTCATGACAGTCAATGGCTTCGCATGCTCGAAGAGGTTGGATTCCCATTCCGCCTATCCATTTATAAGGTAACCATGTACACAGGATGAGACATCTTACGAGAATATGGCAGATGAAGAACATTTTATAGCATTCCTGGAGGAAAATTACATGAAAGATCCTAATGTTGATGGTAACTATTTCATTGATCATCCATGCATATCTAATGTTTCGCAGGTGTTGCTTATGTCAAAAAAAAGGGGGTTCCTTGTTCACGAGGCTTGAACTATTGCATCTATAGTAGTCATGAAGCAACCGGCGGGCTTGGCAGCAACCCGAACAAGTTGCTCTCCCAAAATGTCTTCTCTCTTTCCAGTGTTTCTCATGACGCTCAGCAGTTCGCCATTACACGTGCGTATGGTTTACTGTCTAGGAATTATAAAGAAAAAAAACATGATAATTATTGATTTCATTACAGATATGAGAGCAGAGAATTCTTCCACTTGTCTTGGGCGAATGCCTGTTGGGTTTTACATTGATGTTCAATTCAATGGGACAAAGATAAGAACTACACGCAGACCAGTCTTGCTTACCAATGGACCGCTTAAGAACATCGTTGAGTGGGATGACCGAATTATGTTGTATGTAATTCCCTACTGAGCTTATCATTGTGGCTTATGATGACCAGACCAAAGGATTTGAACGCGGAGGTAGCGATCTCGGTCTATGCTGGTTTTGAGTTCGAGCCGGCACTCGGGAACGGAGAAAGACTCTGTAAGTTTACAACCAGTGTGGGCAGTTTGGCTCGCGCATTGTGTACGTACCGTGAGATTTGATAATCTAACTAAATTAACTTCACTCTGATACAGTTGCATGGGCTGGGAAAAACAAGTCCTCTGGTGCTTCGCTCCTTATCACTCTCGAGGAATGGCAGTCCTACCCTTTCTGTGGCCTTGCCAATCAGAATGTGAGAGTAACGGACTTTTTGTCCACGTCATACTAAGAATCTCTCAGTTGCAATATGAAGAATGTCTATACACCGAGGCAGCAGAAAATACAGACCAAGGACACAGTGCACTTGTCCGCTTTTATACAGGCCAAGGGACAGCAGAGCTCGAAAAATGCATCAAATGCTTTGACCTTGCTTTGCGTCATCTTCCTTTTGGTCATGAATGCCACGCTGTCGCGTTGTTCAACTTTGCCACAGCAAAGCTTATAAGTGCTCAGGTTCACAGGACAATCTCTGACCTCGATTTCGCCATCACGTCCTATTACACAGTGCTCTCGCTTCGTCCAAATCATTATCCAGATCGACAAGGGACATTATTGTATCTTGCTCAGGCTCTTTTGTATCGCTACGAGAACGTAGAGCGCGAACCGGACGTCGAGCATAAGATCAAGAAGTTTGCAGCAGAGGTCAAGCAGACATGTGCTGAGAATAGCTGTTACTTCCAGCCCGCAGTTTTGGTACTTCAAACACTTCAAGGATACCAAGCTTTGACATCCGGAGAGCTAGCCGAACTTGACAAGTTGATCACAAAATTGGAATGGTCTGCTCGGGAGCTTCCGACTGGGTTCTTTAACAAGCCATACCAATTGGTCAAGCTAAGCACTGCACTACGCAAACGTTTCGAGATGACTGGCTCCATCAGTTATCTTGATAGGTCAATCTTGGAGCTGGAGGAAGCTGTGCAACTTGCTTCAGATCGTCAGTTTGACGAGTCCTGGATGCTGGCTTTACTTGGTGACACACTTCGTGCACGTTCTGTACAAAGTGGTGTTATCGTTGACCTCGATCGGGCTATCCTCATGATCGAAGACGCTGTCAAACTCGCTCAGGATGGCTGTTTTGACAAACCCTGGATACTTGCCTCCCTTGGAAACGCACTCAATGTGCGTTTCGAGATAACTGGCTCCATCAATTATCTTGAAAGGTCAATCTTGGTGCTGGAGGAAGCTGTGCAGCTTGTTTCAGATCATCGATTTGACAAGCCCCGGATACTGGCTTTACTTGGTGACACGCTTCGTGTGCGTTCTGTACAAAGGGGTGTAATCACTGACCTCGACCGGGCTATCCTCATGATCGAAGATGCTGTCAAACTCGCTCAAGATGGCTATTTTGACAAACCCTGGATACTCGCCTCCCTTGGAAACGCACTCAATGTGCGTTTCGAGATAACTGGCTCCATCGATTATCTAAATAGGTCGATCTTGGTGCTGGAGGAAGCTGTGCAGCTTGTTTCAGATCGTCAATTTGACAAGCCCTGGATACTGGCTTTACTTGGTGATACACTTCGTGTACGTTCTGTAAGACGTGGTGCTGTCGCCGACCTCTTCCGCGCTATCCCCATGATCGAAGACGCTGTCAAACTCGCTCAAGATGGCTATTTCGACAAGCCCTGGATGCTTGCCTCCCTTGGAAACGCACTCAATGTGCGGTTTGTACAACATGGAAATATCGCCGACCTTGATAGAGCAATCACCATGATCGAGGACGCAGCAAAACTAAGCCTAGATGGCCATTTTAACAAACCCTTGATACTTGCCTCCCTGGGTGACGTGCTCCGTCTGCGTTTTATACGACTTGGTATTTCCGCCGACCTCGACGATGCTATTTCAGTATTGGAGCGCGCTCGCGCTCTTATTCCAGATGGGCATTTCCAAGAACTCCAGATAATAGCTTTCCTTGCTGACGCACTTTCTGTGCGCTTTGTACGACGCGGAACTCCTTCAAGTTCCGATATCACTACTGCCATTTCCGTTACCGAGGACGCTTTGAAACTCGTTTCAAATGGCCATTTCAACAAGTTCTGGGTACTTGCCTCCCTTGGTGATGCACTCTGTCTGCGCTTTTTAAACGATAGAAATAATGCCGACCTTACAAGCGCTATTTTTATGATAGAGGAAGCGGCGAAACACGTCCCAGACAAACATTTTGAAAGGCCCTTGATTCTAGTCTCTCTTGGGGATGCACTCTACACCCGATTTTTAATCAATGGCGGGGATGTGGTCGACCTCGACAATGCAATTTTCTCGATGGAGATCGCAGCGATACTTGTCCACAATCACGATGTCGAAAAGACTTGGATCCTTGCGAAGCTTGGTGTTGCGCACCTCGCGCGATTTTTCTGTGACAAAAAACTCGATGCCAATAGGTCAATTTCCATGTTTGGAAGTTCCCTGCACTTCGCTGTGACAACTCAACTCAGTCAGGACGACCTCTCCAGTCAGTCGATTCGCGACCTTGAGCAAGCGATTTCATGGTTCCGAGCCGCCATACAACTTTCACAGGAGAACTCTCACAAATATGACTGTCTGACCTACCTTGCAAGTTCTTTATTCATCCGTTATTGTTACCTCTGCCATTCGAGCGACCTGGAGGAGGCACTGTCAAAGTTTCAAGACGTTGTCGAGCTTCTCTCTAATAAGCGCTCTTACACATCCCGGTACCAGAGCGATAGCCCTGATCTTGATTTTAAGCGCTTTGGCAGACTAAACACTCTTCTGCAAGTAATTCCAAATGTCAGGGACGCAATCCAGTGCATCCCCAATAATGATGGTCATCGTCGCAAGCCCAGCCATTTGAAACATTCAATGCATCTATCGCTTTTCTGTTGCGGAGAAGTGAGACTTTTCCCCTTCTTTTGGATTATGTACTTAGATGCTCATAGCAAATACATGCGTTGTTGCATATCGCACATCAACACGCGGTCCCAGAAGATTTTACAGTCCCTGCTAGGTGTGGTTTCCATTTTCATCGTTCTCATCAAATAGTTGATGGAGTTACGCAGCATGATTCAGGCAGGTATTGGATATGGCAATGGACACGGTTGCCTCGATCAATGGCGTTCGATCTTCCACGAAAAAAGTGGATCATCAGCGACAGAACTCATGTCCTTCAACACCTTTAAAACCACCACCATCTCCAAATGGGACCTACTGCACCCACTGTTTGTCGCTGGGAAAAGTGTACACACTCACAGTCGGTGAAACAGGAGAACCTCTATCAGTGAAGTTACACATAACTTTTCCGGCTTTTCGTGCTTTTTAACCTCTCAATGAGTGGTTAAGTACAAAAGGCTGTGAAAGCTAAAAAAACAATGCTCAATACCTGCCTGACCCAAGTTATTCAAAGTATGTACAAAGTAATTCAAAGTCATGATAGTCATGAAAATCATTACATAAGTGTGACAAGTAATATGAAATTACTGAGAACTAACACACAGGGGATTTCAATATTTGAGAGTACTTAAAGTGCATTTAATATGACATTCTCTAATTCAAAAATTTATTTAAGTGCCATTAAGATTTGAAATCTCCAACATTAACTAAACTTTCATGAAAATATAGATTGTATATTAACCTATAATATGCCATGAAATTGCAAAAAAAATATATTATTATAATTGCTGCTGAAAACTAATGCCTAATTTGATATTCTGTAAAGTACTTTTTGTTACATAACTTGAAATCTCAAATTTGACACATGTAATTTTTAAAGAAATATAATATTTTGTCTAACCTTTCACATGCACATCTTTTAATACTATAAGCACCAGAGTCTCAGCAAAGTGAAGCCCCATTATCTGAGTATATGAAATAACAAAGTAATATTCTTGGATCAACTGTTGCCAATGTACTTGTCAATAAAACAGATCACAAGGCACACAAAAAAATGATAAATTCTGATGATCAGTAAGGATTTGAAATTGTTGCATTGCATCAAGTAAGTAGTGGTGCCATTCTTGGAGAGTAAAGATGATTGCCAGCATTTCAAGATCTGATGCTTCTCTGCATCACTAAGTGATTGAGATATGAGAGTGATAGGTTTTCATAAATCTCCTTGTTTTTGTATAAGAACAGCTCCAATTCCAATGCAGAAGTCATCTGTTTCAACCTTAAACTGTCCATCATCTGTGAGCATGGACAATATCAGTGCTAAGTTCAATGTGTTTTTCAGCACTTCAAATGTGGTTTGACATTCATGAGATCACATAAACTTAGTTGTCTTACTAGTCAAGGCATTAAGATCTTGGCAAAGTCCTTGATGAAGCATTGATAGAAGTTAAGAAATCTGAGAAAACTACAGACTTCCTTCTGATTCATAGGGACTGGCCATTCAGTTATAGCCTTGACCTTATTGTGATCCATTTTAATTTGATCTTGAGAAACAATCAAATCCAAGTATTCTGTTTCAAGTTGTTCAAACTCACACTTTATATGTTTGAGGAACAACTTGTTCTCTCACAGTATTTTCAAGACTTCATGCACAATTTTGCAATGTTCTTCATGTGTTTTTGTGAAGATCATGATGTCATCCATATATACATGTACAATGATCTTATGACAGTTGATGAGATCATGGAACAAGTAATTCATCATAGTTTGGAAAGTGGCTGGCAAGTTGCACAGCCCTGTGAACATAACAAAAGGCTCAAATAGACCTCTGTTTGTTCAGAAGGTGGCTTTTCATTTATCATCTTCTTTCATTTGGATATTGTTATATCCCCATCAAATATCCAACTTGGCAAAGAAAGTAGCTTCCTTTAATTGATCAACCAACTCAGAAATAAGTGGAAGGGGATATTGATTCTTGACCATGATGGCATTCAGTTTCTGATAATCCTGAACTGGTCTCAATTTCCATCTTTCTTCTCAATAAAAAAGAAAGTGAATGCAAACAGTGATTTGGATGGTCTTATTTGTCTCAATGCCAAGTTTTCTTCCAGGAATGCATCAAGTTTTTTTTTGTTCTACTGGAGACAGGTTGTATGTTTTATAGTCTGCAGTATGATTACTGGGTAATATTTCTACTGTGTGATCCCATGGTCTCAATGATGGTAATTCATCAAAGTTTTCCTTATTGAATACATCTTTGTACTTGTGATATTCTTTTGATATGATATCTTCAAAGGTTTTTGTTTGCTTCTCAGCATTGGTGTTAAGTGTGAGTCCATCAAAGTTTGGGCAATGAACTTCAGAGCACTGGAGTTGGTTGGAGGAAGTAGGGACTTTGACTTTACCTTATGTGATGTGCCCTTATCCAGTTCTGTTGTCTCTAATTTACAAGAGAAGCAGAGCAGAGATACAGAGTGACAAGAGATCAGAGGAGAGTCATCAAGACTCAAGTGAGAAATTTCATTAATGAGCTTAATGATAGAGAAGAGACAAAGGAAGAACTAAGTTGATATTTGAACTGAAGAGCTAAAATAAAATAAAGTGGGTTTATACATACATATATGAAGATCAAAGTCCAAATGTAGTAAAGTCAGGGTCAGAGGGTCAGAGGAAACTAAGTACCACTGCTGTGCCTGTCAGTCACACAGCCAGAGTTGTGCACCTTACCCTGAGCACTGCAGTGATGGAATGAAGACTACTATGAAGAGAACTAAGAGAAATATAACATAACATACATGAATGTAAGAGGAAAACAGATATGGAGGAATGAAGTACATGAAGATGGATTAGCAGAGGTAATACATACAGAGGAGCTGAGGGAACTTAGCAAAAATCTGGAATATGACAATTGGCTGCTGCAGCTATGTCTGTCAAGACAGTTTGAATGTATTCATCTATGTCTATCTTGAACAATCTTTCTCCTTCTTGGTATTATATCACATATTTTGGATGTACCAGTGCATTCTCATCATTATCATCCATGGCTTGTAACTTCAGAATGTGATTAGTGTTACGATCACTCTTTTCACTATTTAAAAACTTACTTATGGCAGGAGTCGAACTCCTGACTTCCTATATAAGGAAAACCCCTATTGGGACAAGGCCACTGGGACTTAGATGTTTTCCAGCATAACTTATCATGTGACTGCTTACATCAGCAGTCTAGACCACAAGTCATGTAACTTGTCACATGTTCAAAGGGCTAGACCCTTATCTCTTATCTATGATGTCATGATGACATCACCCCTCATGTTTCACATGATGCATGCTTCTTTACTTCTTTCTCTCACGGACATGCTTCTTTATGACTCATGCATTCTTATCAGCCAATCATGTATTTCTTTCTTATCATAGTATGATGTCCCTTTATGGTATTTACACAAACATGTACATACAGTAGAAATAGTATATAAACCCCAGGACATCAAGGCTGGAGTACCCAGCTTTAAGTCTTGGAGATTTCCTCACAAGCTTATTGCTCTAAGAACCAAAGGGTCACTATTAAGACTGGGCCAGACTTGATGGACGAACTCTGAAGGAGGTCCAAGAAATTCGAGAGTTGCCTTGGTGAAAGGGGGACTAGTGGGACTTTGGCTTCAGTGACTTGGAGTGGAGCACTGCACCCTTGTTGGATCGTTGGTGGTCCCAGATTTCAGAGGAGCAGAGAATGAAAAGGAGCAAAGGAAGACAGGGAAGTCAGATGTCTGGGTTGTCTAAGTTGATTACTAGCTAAAGTACAGGTGTTACGAACACTCTTTTTCCTATCTAAAACTCGCTCATAACAGGAGTCGAACTCCTGACCTCCTATATAAGGAAAACCCCTATCGGCACAAGGGTCACAGGACTTAGACATTTTCCAGCATAACTTATCACATGCTTAAGGGCTAGACCCTTATCTCTTATCTATGATGTCATGATGACATCACACCTCATGACCAACATGCTCATCACACGAGGCATGCTTCTTTACTTCTTTCTTCCACGGACACGCTTCTTTATAACTCATGCATTCTTATCATCCAATCATGTATTTTCCTCTTATCATGGTATGATGTCTCTTTATGGTATTTACACAAACATGTACATACAGTAGAATAGTATATAAACCCCAGGGCATCGAGGCTGGAGTCCCCAGCTTTGAAGTCTTGGAGATTTCCTCCTATCATTGCTTATAAGGATCCAAAGGGATCATTACCTTTATACAAGGGTCAAAGGATCATTACACACCTCACTAGTGCAGGGCATTAGGAGTTGTTTCACTACTTCAAAGCTCCCTCAGCACTGATGACGGTCTCTACTGTACGACGAAGATTCCTACTCTTTATTTTACCCTTAGCCGGACTCTCTCAGTGAGGAGGGCCCCAAGACAATGTACGGAAGGAGACCACCACATCCCTTCATTGGATTCACATCCCCTGTTTGACAGTGAGCACCCAGGCTCCTGTTGCCTAACTAGTAGAGGAGAACGGGGAACAGCCGTACCTTTGAGCAAATACCTATAAGGATGGGACACATTTTCAGACTCACTAGGAGTGACCCATGATCAGTCAGGTGTCCGTGCACACGTCTGCTGTGTGAGCTCAGCTCCAGTAGGATTGGTTGGATTAGGAGACAGGCAGACGCTGAGATAGCATCAGTGCACGAGGCTTCATTAGAAGTCCATTTCGGAAAAGAGTGAAAGAAGCCCTGTCCTAGCAGGCACCCACGACTCCCAGTAGAGCTATGACCGAGGAGATAATGCATGAACAGGAGGCAGCGGCCCCTGTATCACCCAGATCGCTAAGGAGAGTCTCAGCAAGCAAAGACCTCAAGGCATTCTTCCAAGGAACCTCTGTCGAGAAGGCAATGGATGCCCAGGCAGTAGGAAGCTTTCATGATGCAGAGGAAGACCCTTTCACAGTCAAAGAATCACGGTCCCCAGAGGACTACAATGCCAATGTCATCACTCCAGTCCATCTGGAGCTATCTTATTTAGTCAATGAGCTGGCTATCATGTCGACCATGATAGCTCAGTTGAAACAGACGGTCGCTGAGCAGACCGAAATGATCAAAGAATTGCAGGCAGCTCAGGAAGCCAACACTGTAATGCTTAGAGATGCCGTGTGAAACATCGCACGTGCACACGATAGAATCGTGACGGCAGAGCAGTACACTCTTGCTATGTCACAAGGAATGATCGCTTCTCGATCTAACCCAAAGGTGGTAGTCAAAGAAGAAGAACCCAGGGAGGTGGCAGAAGAAGTCACTCCCATGGAGGAAAAGAAGGCAGAAGAACCTGCCCCAGTTATGGAAAAGAAGGCAGAGCCAGTGCTTCTTGCCAAAACCACACGATGGGTGGATGAGTCATGCCCACTCACGATTCAGGAACCCTCAGAGATACCCAAGGCCAAAGAGGAAAAGAAGTCCACCCTCGCGTTCATTAGTCGCAGGCTTGGCATGGGCCGATACACAGAAGCAGTCCCACAAACCAGTTCGCCGCTCAGGAAGTCAGCGTTAATAAAAGATCACAGTATCGCAGTAAGAAGCGAAAACCGCCAAGTGGAAGCAGGACCTTCTATTCCCAGAGAAGTCATCAGTGGGCCAAGACCCCTGAGACCCCTTACGACGAGGCCTAGCGCTTTGAATTTGAAAAGGAAGTCAGCCACATGTTTTGCATGCGGAAAGCAAGGCCATTTGGCAAAAGATTGCAGATCACCCAAGCCCAAGTGTAGGGCTTGCGGATGGCAAGGCGCCCATAAGGAGGGTTGCCCTTTAGAACCGGCAACAGCCGGAGAACCAAGTCACGGTGCGGTGCCACCTAAAACCATCCAGGGAAGAGGGGCTGTTCAGACAAGACCTGAAACATGCCCATGCTGTAAAGTAATCTGGCAATGGAAGCCAGGACATGTCCGTGAGTGTCCGCAGTGCGGCACTATCAATTCATTGAAGGCACGACAGTTTGTCGGTGTCTTAGATTGGGAAGAGAATGACAGAAACATCGAGATCCCAGGAGAGGAGATCGATGATGAACTCATTCCAGGAGTTAGAAGATCCAAGGAAGGCGAGGCCTGCAGATCTTGCAAGTTTTACTTTGGGCACAGTAACACGTGTCCTTACAAGCCAAAAGCATGGATCGATGAGATTGATCCAAGATCACTCAGTTGTTTCCTTAATATATGAAGGAGGTGACTAGCTCACTCTTAGGATAGTACAAAGATGTATTTATTCCCGAGGAATCCCCCGTCGAAGGCGACAGGGTTAAGGGTGGTGGGCTAGCCGAAAGCCACTGGATTAACTTAATCAAGAATGAAGGATATGAAGTTCTCGATGAGAATCCAGTAATCCTTGAAACTGGTTCTCTACCAAAAGACGGTATCGACATGCGAGAGATCGCTCGCATGCGAATTGAAGAAGAGACTTTGGACTTCCCTGAGGAGATCTTTGTGTGCACGGTTCACCAAAGAAAAGAAATAAAAATGAACGTATCTATTGGCTCGACACCAAACTCCCTTCATTTAGTCGAAGCCCTGCTTGACAGCGGAGCTAACCGACTTTTCATCGATGAAGCATGGGTCATGAGACATGGCATCCCCATGAAAAGACTCACACAACCAATTCCAGTATTTAATGTGGATGGAAC
>JBBPMF010001048.1:0-12936 GCA_038090175.1 Austroboletus eburneus
TCTTATTCACAAAAGCAGTGTCTATGAAACAGTTGGAGGAGCCAGAGTCTACTAACGCGGGAAAAGGATGGAGATCATATGATACTAGAGAGATGGAGGGCATAAGGGATCGGGGATCTGAGAGAGCGGATGCATTGAGACAGAGCTCCTTGGTTGCACATTCGGAGTCAACACGACCATCTGGCTGTGTGGAGCTATAGAGGTTGCACTCTATTTTTTTGCCTTGAAGGAGGCTTCCGGTTTAGCTTCCAGAGTTGTCTTGGCAGTGCGTGCTTTGGATGCTTTTGAAGTCAATCACGGGCAATCCTTAGCTACGTGGCCGCCTTGACCACAGAACATACAGAGTTTATTGTCAAAGCGGCAGTTGCATTCAGCAGCAGTCAGCTTGCCATCTTTGCCAAGCTTTGAAGAGAGGTTGGGCTTAGGAGGAGAGTTGGAGGTACCAGAGGTACCAGGAGCGGGGGAAGTGGTGGTGGACTTGCCCTTGGAGCTGTTGCTCTTTGAGCTGCCAGATTTGTTGTCGGACTTGGTATCGGATTTGGTGTCGGAGGACTTGTTGCTGGATGGCTTCTGCTGACGGTTAATCTCGGACTTACACTCCCAGTAATGCATGTCGATTGATTGTGCAAGATGACAGAGTGCGGCGAGCATTGTGGGCTTGCCGACGCGGGAGATTTCATCCTTGATTCTGTCCGGGAGGCCATTGTAGAAATGATGATGGAGAGCACCTTCTCCGTAGCCACTGACTTGGGAGGTGATTCTATTGAACTCCACAATGTACTTGTTGATACGCTGTGTGTCCTTCATTGCGAGGTTGTCAAGCTGGTGCTCGGCATCTCCAACGGGGTCGTGAGGACCAAAATTGATTTGCAACTCGAGCACGAAGTCCCTGTAATGATCCATCCAGCGAGGATGGAGTTGAGGGTTCTCCATGTCGAGGAGGTCAGGTTCAAACCATTCTAGGGCCATGCCCTTGAGGTAAGACTGTGCAAATGTAACTTTGGCGCAGTCCATCCTAAAGGCCCTAGGCCGGTCTTGAAAGTTCAGCTCGCACTGAACCAGGAACATATGGAGTTTCCGAGGCTCTGTGCCATCGAACTGGTCAGGCTTGCGAACCTTGGTCTGCTGGCTTCCGGACTCGGCGGGACAGCGATTGGCATGCGACAGTCTGCAGATGGCATCAGCCAAATTGGTGAGCATGTCCTGCAGGACCGGAACATTTTTGTCTTCATCACTGTTGTGTCCGTCGCCAGGCTTAGGGTCATTGCCGGGTCCTGGGGGACCACCAGCGGGATAATCATCGTCATCGTCATCTGGCAGGGTGAGTTCATCTGGGTTAAACCCATCGGAATCATGATCTGACGGTTCATTGTCATGCGGAGGAGGACGACGATGCTGTGGTGTGTTGAACCCGCCAGGTAGGGGCTGTTCAGTGCAGGAGCTGTCTGTTTCTTCGCCTTTGTTGATGACTTCTTTGATGCAAGTGCCTGGGGTTGGGGACCTCAGTTGGCATGGTGCCTGCAATGCAGAAGTGAAAGTCCGACGGGTGGAGAAGCTGCGGAACTCGTTGATGACAGCTGGTCCGCGATGTGAACTGGCAAAAAAACAATAACGGATGGTATAGTGGGGGAGCGGCCAAAGCACGCTTGTTGTCAGAGGCCTGGTGCATTCGTGATCGGGATCACGTTTGCATGGTATATGTGGCCATGGGTGATTGTTGATTGTTGAAGGGAAGGGATGAGAACTCGGACAAGCATGAGTTCGAATATACTGTTAAGTACAGGTCTGTTGTGGACTGGGTAGTGAACTCCGGAGCGCCGGAGTTGGTCGGAGGGGGTAGGGACTTTGGCTTCACCTTATGTGGTGTGCCCTTGTCCAGTTCTGTTGTCCCTGATTTACGAGGGGAGTGGAGTGGAGGTACGGAGTGACCAGAGGTTGGGGAAGAGTCATCAAGACTCAAGCAAGAGAACTCGTTGACGAGCTCAATGACGGAGGAGAGAGCAGAGGATGGAACTAAGTTGATATTTGAACTGAGGGGCTAAGACATATTACAGCGGGTTTATATATGGAGGTCAAAGTCTGAATGTAGTAAAGTCAGGGTCAGAGTGATGGAGGAAACAGAATACCGCTGCTGTGCCGGTCAGTCGCACAGCCGGAGCTGTACACCTTACCCTGAGCACTGCAGTGATGGAATGGAGACTAACTACAAAGAGAACAAAGGGAAATGTAACATAATGTACATGAGCACAAGAAGTAGAGTGGACACGGAGTAGCAGAATAGTGGAAGTAATGCACATGGAGGAGCGGAGGGGACTTAGCAAGAATTTGGGATATGACACTAGCAGTGGATTGAAGGGTTTCTAAGGAGTGTCCACTCAACAGTAGAATGAGGACTGAGGGACCAAAGACAATCCAAGGTACAAGGTAGATTGTAGGAGGTCTAGGATGAGAGTCTACAGCGATGTACTGAGGGTTTATATACACAAGTCAAATGGTTAAAGGTAGGTCAAGGAAGAAGGTGAGTCAGCGATAGAAAGCAATGGAATCGCAAAGAAGGCTGAGTCACTATGGAAAGATGTGATGGCATCAGAAAAGTATCAGTAATACAACTGTGGATGAGTCACGCTAAATATGTAAGCGGTAATCTGAGAAAAGATCATGGAAAAGAGAAGAGCCCATGTGGGACTTGAACAATAGGGCCTGAGGCCTTTGGTATACAGGTAAGCGAGAGAAAAAAGGGTAAGGGGACCAATGAATCGTAACACACTTAGCTACCTTGTAAAGGGCATGTCCAAGGTGAACTCCATCATGAGCATGATTGACTTGAACAAAGCCTGGGAGTCCCATTTGAAGGGTCCATACATGGGATGATCTTTCTTCAATCCATGATGCAGTGACTGTGAAGTAAGCGTCAATGCTTGATGCTTGCCAAGCATCACATGTCAGGTTGACATGCCCTTGAACAACCTCACTCTATTGCATAGCATATTGTTAGCAAATCTCATAATGTACTTTATAGCACTCATCAAAAACATTTGATGAAGTCTTTTCATGTTCTTGTGAAAAAGGCTAACGATTGCTTGATGAATCATCTTGTGACTTGTTATGTTGATTCCATTTGTGATGCAGGAGGTAATCTGCAGTACATTCTGGAATGAGGAATGCTCTGTAGCAGAGAGGGCTATGATTATATGTGATCAATGGGATTATATGTTGATATCATTACACTTACCTGATTGGTATTGATAATCCACTTTATTAGGGTATCCTGCAAGTCTGAATCTGAGTAATGAATGATTTGTTCCTTGGCTACCAGATGCATATTGAGTGAGGACTACCTGCTAAGCTCTGATTTTCCAGATGAGCTGGCTTCATGGGCCATCTCACAACATCATTTAGCATTTTCAGGTAGCATAGAGATGAAACTGCTGTTGACAGCCCATTTTTGATATTCAACTGGATGGATAGCTTGCTGATGGTGCTGCAATGTCACAGCTTCATTGATGATAGCAACTGGTTTTTTTGTAGCTTACTAGAGAACCTTGAGTAAAAGAAAAAAGGGAAAATGTAGAACATATAAGCAAGCATTACAATCTCAATACTTTTTGTCATTCTTCAAGTAAGATAAGGAAAAGAATGCCTCGATGTCTTGTGTGTAGTCACCTCATGCCTTCTTAATGGGCCCATCAATGTCAGCAACTTGAACATCTTGAAGCAAGCCACCATTAAACTTGGTGTTGACTGCATCAACTATGTCTGATAACTGTGGCAGGCCTGTGGAAGAAGTTATAGCATGGGCTTTGCCTATCAGATTGAATCAGATAAATAGTAAATTGTTGATGAACAAGTAAATCTGAAACACTTACCTTTTGAAACCTTTTTTTTGATTGACTCTCTGAGTCAGACTCCTGCTTGAAGATGCTTGAAAGGGCATTAAGCTCAATCACCTTTCATTTTTTGCCATGCAGAGGGTGATGCAGCTATACTGCCTTCACTTGCCAGTTGGAAGTAAGCTCCAACTCAGCATCATTATCCACACATGTTACACAAGCCAAGGGAACAGACACATGTTTTGGCCAGTGTGGCTGTTCTTCATTAGGCATCTGGTGGCAGTTTAGGCAAGCAATCAGATTAGAAAATGAAATGAAATGAAGTGCATGATCCTGCATCATGTGGGGATCATGACGATCATGGCAAGTTCAAAGGGGATAGATTAGAGAGGGTATGTTTGTTATGCTTGCGCAACATCTAGTTCCAGTGTATCCTCAAAGGCGACACAACATCCTAATAGAAATCCTAGGGGTTCTCTGCTGAGACTCAAGACTCAGGCAGGATGAGACTAAACACTGCATATAATTGCGCAGATCTAGCTGGGGAATGAACATGATAACTACTGACTATTTATACAGGTCGGAACCATCCCAGAACGGGTGAGTGAATGGTTCAGGCCACATGGTATACTACAACGGCCTTGTGGAGTCAATGATAAGAATGGGATGACACTGCCATCAAAAGGAGGATGGCAGAAGGAGTGGAGGTCTGTGATGAAGGCAGCATTAGAGACACATGGCAAGAGTTATAAAAGAGGAAGAAGAGAAGAACAGGGTAAGTCTAGAACAGGAATCTCCATATGACCGTATGGAGCATAGTCTTTGGGGAACAATGTCCAGTAGCATTCCAGGGATAGTCCATCCTTGGGCTTCCACTCCAGCAGGGAAGAGGTGGGGAATTCAGATGGTCCAGAATCCTTAAGTCCTTTGGAATCATGCTTACTTGTAACAATGTTGATAGAAAGTAGATAGTAGAGCAAAACTGGCTTGCAAGCATGAGGAAATGAGCTGAAATAATTTAACTGGTCTGTAAATGAAGGACTAGCAGTGAAGAACTCTCTGGATGAACTGCTTCTTTCAAGGTTGACCAAGCGGTCTTAAATATGGTGAGGAAAAGGCTATGCAGTGTTTGCATAAATGGATAAAGTATAGGTGTTGATGCTGGTCATGTATGAGGAATGATGAGTACTGTGAACTGATTATAGAAAGATAAAGGAAAATGAAACTTATCATACCAGGACAGAGAGGGTATGAGTATCTAGACAAATAGAGAAAACATATAGATAAATCTGGAACATACCACTGCCAATTGCATACAGAGAATGCTAGATGTCATAAAGGAGCAAGGTGGAATATAAAGTTGGTGAGAGGAAGCAAGTGTGGCATGTCATAGTTGACTACATGTTCATGCACAGCCATGGTGCAATCCTTACAGAAACCTTAAAATTTCATCAACATACCATTTATAGGCAATCAGATTTTGCCAGATGTGTTACAATTCATTGGGCCCCTCTTTTCTTTTCCCTACAATTACTTACTATGTATACCAAAGAACCTTGATCCTTGCTGTTTGAGCCCCACTTGGGTTCTTTTCTTTTACCATTACCTTTCCATTACCACTTACTTATTTAGTGTGACTCATCTGCAGTTGTATTACCAATCTTTGTCCGATGCCATCACATCCATTCCATAGTGACTCAGCTTCTTCGCGATTCCATTGCTTTCTATCACTGACTCACTTTCTTCCTTTGCCTATCCTTAACCATTTTGGCTCATGTATGTATATAAACCCTCAATACTCAGGTATATTCACTATCTTAGACCTCCTGCAATCTACCTAGTATCTTGGATTGCCCTCAGTTCCTCAGTCCTCATCCTACTGTTGAGTGGATGCTTTCTTCATACCCTTTGATCCATCGCTAGTTTTGCGACATCTCTAGACCTGTTGATTCCTCAGTCCTCAATGGTCCTCAGAACCTCTGCCAAGGAAGACCCTTGAGCAGACCCCCCCTTTGACCCATTATTAGTTCTATGACAGCCTTAGCCTTCCTGTCAAGGAACTCCCTCACCAAGTCCCCTCATCCTGTCAGCTGTATAACAACAGTAACCCCTCAAAACTCTGCAGGCCTATGCTTGACTACATCAAGCATAACAGGATGAAAATTCAGGGCTTCTGGAGCTTTGACAGTTTGGCCCAGCTTGGCCTTGGCTTTCCAAAACAACAGGCCAAGCTGTCATAGGGGCTTGGGTGGGGCTCATGGCTCAGCTTAACTGGCTTCACAGCTTCAGGCCAGGCCGGCACAGCACTACCAGTACTTCACTACTTCCATTCCTCTGACTAGTACTATACTCCTTTTGGACTTCCCTCCTCCATATATAAACTCATGTACTCTGTTCTTAGACCTCAGTTTGAATATCATCTTAGTTCCTGCTTCTTCTGTCTTTGCCATTGATCTCATCTTGGCATTCTCTCATCTGAGTCTTGATGACTCACCTCCAACCCTCTGACCCTCTGGACCTCTAGTCCACCCCATTCGTAAATTAGTGACATCAGACTTGGGCAAGGGTGCACCACATAAGGTGAAGCCAACATTGCTCTGACCTCAGTACAACTCTGGTGCTCCGGAGTCACATACCCAGACCCCAGCAGAATGTCATATCCCAAATTCTCGCTAAGTCCCCTCCGCTCCTCTGTGTGCATTACTTCCACTATTCTGCTTCTATGTCCTCCGCTACTCCGTGTCTGCTTTACTTCTTGCACTCATGTACATTATGTTATGTTTCCCTTTGTTCTCTTCATAGTTAGTCTCCATTTCATCACTGCGGTGCTCAGGGTAAGGCACACAGCTCCAGCTGTGCAACTGACCAGCACAGCAGCGGTACTCTGTTTCCTCCATCACTCTGACCCTGACTTTACTACATTCAGACTTTGACCTCCATATATAAACCCGCTGTAATATGTCTTAGCCCCTCAGTTCAAATATCAACTTAGTTCCGTCCTCTGCTCTCTCCTCTGTTATTGAGCTCATCAACGAGTTCTCTTGCTTGAGTCTTGACAACTCTTCCCCGACCTCTGGTCACTCCGTACCTCCACTCCACTCCCCTCATAAATCAGGGACAATGGAACTGGACAAGGGCACACCACATAAGGTGAAGCCGAAGTCCCTACCCCCTCCGACCAACTCTGGCACTCCGGAGTTCACTACCCAGTCCACGATGGACCCATACTTAACAGTATATTCGAACTCACACTTGTCCGAGTTCTCATCCCTTCCCTCCAACAATCAACAATCACTCATGGCCACACATACCATGCAAATGCAATCCTGATCGTGAATGCACCAGGCCTCTGACAACGAGCGCACTTCGGCCGCTCCCCCACTATACCATCTGTTATCATTTTTTGCCAGTTCACATTGTGGACCAGCTGTCATTGACGAGTTCTGCAGTTTCTTCGCCCGTCGGACTTTCACTTCTGCATCGCAGGCACCATGCCAACTGAGGTCCCCAACCCCAGGTGCTTGCATTGAAGAAGTCATCAACGAAGGCGAAGAAACAGACAGCTTCTGCACCGAACAGCCCCTACCTGGCAGATTCAACACACCACAGTGCCATTGTCCTCCTCTGCATGATGACAAACCATCAGACCATGATTCTGATGGGTTTAACCCAGACGAACTCAACCTGCCAGATGACGATGACGATGATTATCCTGCCGGTGGTCCCCCAGGACCTGGCAATGACCCCGACCCTGGTGACGGACACAACAGTGACGAAGACGAAGACGAAAATGTTCCAGTCCCACAGGACGCGCTCACCAATTTGGCTGATGCCATCCACAGACTGTCGCATGCCAATTGCCATCCCACCGAGTCCGGAAGCCAGTGGACCAAGGTTCACGAGCCTGACCAGTTTGATGGCACAGAGCCTCAGAAACTCCGTACATTCCTGGTTCAGTGCGAGCTGAACTTTCAAGACTGGCCTAGGGCCTTTAGGATGGACCACACCAAAGTTACATTTGTGCAGTCTTACCTCAAGGGCATGGCCCTAGAATGGTTTGAACCTGACCTCCTCAATGTGAAGGACCCTCAACTCCGTCCTCGCTGGATGGACCATTACAGGGACTTTGTGCTCAAGTTGCAGACCAATTTCAGTTCTCATGACCCCATCGGAGATGCCAAGCACCAGCTCGACAACCTCGCAATGAAGGACACACAGTGTATCAACAAGTACATTGTGGAGTTCAATAGGATCACCTCCCAAGTCCACAGCTACAGAGAAGGTGCTCTCCGTCACCATTTCTACAATGGCCTCCTGGACAGAATCAAGGATGAAATCTCCTGTGTCGGCAAGCCCGCAATGCTCGCCGCACTCCATCATCTTGCACAATCAATCGACATGCATTACTGGGAGTGTAAGTCCAAGATTAACCGTCAGCAGAAGCCATCCAGCAACAAGTCCTCCGATGCCAAATCTGATACCAAGTCCGACAACAAGTCCGGCGGATCAAAGGGCAATAGCTCCAAGGGCAAATCCGCCACCACTTTCCCCACTTCTGGTACCTCTGGTACCTCCAACTCTCCTCCTAAGCCCAACCTCTCTTCGAAGCTCGGCAAAGACGGCAAGCTGACTGCTGCCGAATGCAAACACCTCTTCAACAATAAACTCTGCATGTTCTGTGGTCAAGGCAGCCACATAGCTAAGGATTGCCTGCGGTCGACTTCAAAGGCATCCAAAGCATGCGCTGCCAAGACAACTCTGGAAGCTAAACTGGAAGCCTCCTCCAAGGCAAAAAAATAGAGTGCGACCTCCATGGCTCAGCACAGCTGGATGGTTGCGTTGACTCCAAATGTGCAACCAAGGAGCTCTGTCTCAATGCATCTGCTCTCTCAGATCCCCGATCCCTTATGCCCTCCATCTCTCTAGTATCATATGATCTCCATCCTTTTCCCGCGTTAGTAGACTCTGGCTCCTCCAACTGTTTCATAGACACTGCTTTTGTGAATAAGAACAATCCTGCCACCTACACTGTCCCTCCGCTTATGCTCCGTCTCTTTGATGGCATGTCAAATTCCACCATCACTCAAGCTATTGACCTCTCCATCCTCTTCGAAACTGGTGATATCACCCCAACGACATTCTATGTCACCCCACTGGATGGCTCCTGCACTTTGGTCCTTGGACACAACTGGCTTATCTGCTACAATCCATTGATTGACTGGGTCACAAGCAGTATTTCTTTCCATTCTACTCCACAGCCCAGTCCTGCACTTCTGAGCTTGCCCCCGACTCCTAAGGCATTTCTGCCTCCGGTTGTCCCCTCTCCAGATCTGCTGTATTTCTCTGACCGCAAGGCTCCACCCATCACTCTCATCAATGCTCCCACATTCATGCTGGCCTGTTGCCTATAAGGTTCCGTGCAGTTCAGCATGCACATTCAACCAAGAGAAGGTGATCTCCATGCTGCAGCTACTGAACCTCCCAAACAGATTAATCTCTCTGATGTTCCATCGGAAGATCACAAGTTCTCCGATGTGTTTAGCAAATGACAGGCAGATTCTCTGCCCCCTCACCATGAACACGATCTCAAGATCGATCTCGAAGAAGGCATCTCTCCTCTGCTCGGCACCACCTACTTTCTCTCTCCTTCTGAACTTGAGTCTCTCTGCGCCTTCCTAGACAAGCATCTCTCCATAGGATTTATTTGACCCACCTCCTCCGCACATGCCGCTCCGGTCCTCTTTGTCCACAAGAAAGATGGTTCTCTCCACCTTTGCGTCAATTTTCGAGGACTCAACAAGATCACCAAGAAAGACCGCTACCCACTTCCCCATATCTCCAACCTCCTTGATGCCCCAAGCCACGCCAAGGTGTACTCCAAAATTGACCTCCGGCATGCATATCACCTGGTCCATATCACTAAGGGCGACAAATGGAAGACTGCCTTCCGGACGTGGTATGGCTCCTACAAATGGCTTGTCATGCCATTCGGTCTTACAAATGCCCCGGCGGCGTTCCAGCGGTTTATTAACACTGTCTTTGCTGATCAATCTTTTGGAAGTTAGCGTCATTGTGTACCTCGACGACATTCTCATCTTCTCTGAAGACATGGCCTCCCATAAGGAGCATGTTGAGGAAGTTCTCCACCATCTCTGCAAACACAGACTTTATGCAAAACCTGAGAAGTGCGAGTTCCATATGGACTCCACGGAATATCTAGGTTATCGGATGTCTCCGTCTGGCCTCACCATGTCCCCAGATAAGGTCCAGTTGATCCTCGACTGGCCTGAACCTCGGAAGGTCAAGGACGTCCAATCCTTCCTCGGATTTGCTAATTTCTATAGACAGTTTATTCACAATTACTCCGAAATTGTCATTCCACTTACCCGCCTTACCCATAAGGGTGTCCCTTGGCAATTCACAGACACCTGCTGCTCCACTTTCCAGGTGCTAAAAACTGCTTTCACTTCCGCTCCTATTCTTACACATTGGGCTTCTGACGCTCTGATTATTGTAGAAACCGACACCTCTGACTATGCTATCGCAGGTATTCTTTCCATGAAGTGCCCCAATGCAGAAGTCCGCCCCATTGCCTACTACTCTCGGATGTTGACCTCTCCGGAGCTCAACTATGACACCCACAACAAGGAGTTGTTAGCTATTCATGAAGCGTTCTGCACCTGGCGGCATTACCTCAAAGGCTCCACAACTCCAGTTGATGTGGTCACCGACCATAAAAACCTCAAGTACTTCACCACCACTAAACTTCTGACCCACTGACAAGCCCACTGGTCGGAGTTCCTCTCCCAATTCAACATGATTGTCCGTTTCCACCCCGGCCGACTTGGCGCTAAACCCAATGCCCTCATTAGACACTGGGACGTCTATCCCAAAGAGGGGGATAAGGACTATGCTCAAGTCAATCTGCACAATTTCTGCCCCGTTTTCACCCAAAAGCAACTTGCTGCATCCCTACGAGCTACGTACCTTGCATTCCCCATTCTCCGCGCAAGTATGCTCTTCAACCTCGAGAAACTCCACAGCAATATCCTCTCCGCTCTCCCATCCGACCCTCTTGCCATAATCCACATGACCGGACCTTCCAACCCTTCCTCCGACCCCGTTTCCGACACTCCCTCCACTTCTCACTGGACTGTAGATGCAGATGGTTACCTCCGTCTTGATGGCTGCATGTACGTGCCTGACATCGATGACCTTCATCTCTGCATTCTCCACTTCAAGCATGATCATCCCCTCTCCGGTCATTTCAGTCAAAACCGCACTCTGGAACTAATCCGCCATGAATACACCTGGCCAGGCATCTGTACCTTCGTCAAAGAGTATGTATCCTCTTGTACCACCTGTGCTCATGCGAAAGTTCTAAGGCACAAGCCCTACAGGCTTCTAAAACAGCTCCCAATCCCCAAGAAGCCATGGAATTCCATATCTATGGATTTCATTGAGCAACTCCCAGGCTCCTCCGGTCATACTGCCATCCTCATCGTCATGGATCACCTATCCAAGCAATGTATCTTCATCCCGATGGACGACAAGGTGACTTCCCCAGAGTTGGCCAAGCTATTTTTACTCCATGTGTTCTCAAAGCACGGAGTACCATTCCACATCATCTCTGACCAAGGTTCTGAGTTCATATCCCATTTCTTCTGTTTTCTTGGCAAAGCACTTGATATTTGCCTTCATTTTACCTCTGGGTATCACTCCGAGGGTGACGGACAGACTGAGCAGATGAACCAGACACTGGAACAGTACCTCCACATTTATTGCAACTATCAGCAGGACAACTGGGCTGAACTCCTGCCCCTCGTGGAGTTCGCCTACAACAATGCTCTGAACGCAACTACTGGCGTCTCTCCGTTCTTTGCTAACAAGGGTTACCACCCCAATATCTCTGTCCACCCCAAACACGATCTTACCTCCACCCGTGCCAGAGAATACTCGGTCGACCTCGACTTCCTCCATGAATTCCTCCGTGAAGAAATAGCCACCGCACAGAAGCGATACCAAGGACCCACTGATGCGAAATGATCTCTGGCCCCTGACTTTAAAGTCGGAGATCTGGTCTTCATCAAAGCAAAGTATTTTAATTCGACTCATCCATCTAAAAAGCTCTCTGAGAAGAATTTAGGTCCGTGTCTGATCATCGCGCAAGCTGGCTCTGTCTCCTTCACACTCCACCTTCCCAACTCTATGAAGTCTGTTCACCCGGTCTTCCACGTCTTGCAACTTAAACCTTCGGTCCCCAATAGTATCCCCAATCGCATCCAACCTCCACCCCCTCTGGTTGAGGTTGACGGCGAACCTGAGTACGAGATCTCCAAGATCCTCGACTCCAAGATAGACTGTTGGCAAAAGACTTGCAAGATCCTCTACCTAGTTCGTTGGTACAGCTATGAAGGTACCGATGAAGAAACCACCTGGTTACTCATGACGGAATTAGATCACACATCAGAACTTGTTGCAGAGTTCCATCTCCAGTATTCAGATAAGCCTGGTCCCCATATACCTTGATTCCATTTTCCTCCGCTTATATAGATTTCTCTCCATCTCAGTTTTCCTCTGTTTAGTAGTTCCGATGATATTCCCATATAAGACCTCTGCTATATTTCCTTTTTTCTGTTTCACTCTGTCTTATTTTCATTAATCATATTCCATTAAGAAAAAGAAAAGAAAACATTATATAAAGAAAAGAACACTACAATTACAAAAGGTTCTTAGGGCCTTTCTGCCCACCCATCTCCACGTCCTCTCCTTCTGTGTCTGCCTCATCTCTGGTGCCACTCTTCTTTGCTTCGGTCCCATTCTCCTCCATCTGGACCTCCACCTTGACCTCTGACTCCGCCACGTCCTCCGTTTCCACCTGTGTCACCCTCGACACCTTGTGTTAAGACCGGGTCAGACTTGGTGGACGAACTCCAAAGGAGGTCCAAGAAATTCCGGAGTTGTCTTGGTGAAAGGGGGACTAGTGGGACTTTGGCTTCAGCGACTCGGAGCGGAGCGCTGTGCCCTTGTCGGATCGTTGGTGGTCCCGGATTTCAGAGGAGCAGGGAAATGACAAGAAGCAAGGGAAGACAGGGGAGTTAGATTT
>JBBPMF010001050.1:0-12919 GCA_038090175.1 Austroboletus eburneus
GGACCGTCCATACTTGCCGTCGGTAGAGCGCTGGAAGGACGCGTGGTACGAGCCACCCTTTGCCGGCCCAGCTGCTCCTGGAGCATCTCCTCCGTGACGCCCAGTGCCTCTGCTCCCGAGAGCGACGCTGAGTTTCCACCTTCAGCCATGTTACGGAATGCCTTTTGAATCAATCTCTTCCCGAGCGTCTTGACATCACGTCCATTTCCCCAGGATGGAAGTTTGGACATCTGAACGATCGCGTCTTGCAAATCGAGGTAGGTCTGTGAGCTTTTGTCGCTGAGCTCGGGAACGACGATCTGAGTCTTGCGCAGTTCCTTATCGAGTAGCTCCAGACATTGCTCCGAGGACATGTTCTGGAAGAGAATCTCCTCGGAGAAACGACTGGAGAGACCAGGGTTGACGGCTAACAACTGGTTCATCTCATTGTCGTAGCCAGCCAGAATAATAACCAGCTTGTTCATGAACCGTTCGTGCGTCATCAACCCCACGATCTCGTCCATCGCTTCTTTCGCGAAGTGGCCCCCACTTAGCCGGTAAGCCTCGTCTATGAAGAGGACCTTGCCTAGGGCTTTCTCGAATACTCCTTTCGTCTTCGGCCCCGTGTGCCCAACGTACTGTCCCACCAAATCGGTCGCAGAGCATTCGACCACGTCCTTGGAGGCCAGGAAGCCCATGTCATAGTACACCTGACCAAGCTTCCTGGCCGTCGTCGTCTTTCCAGTTCCTGTCGCGCCATGGGTTAACATACGGATACTCGAATATGTGATCACTGACCTGGTGGCCCTTTGAAGACGAAATTGCTCGGGATTTGCGTGCGCATGTCGAGGCCTTTCTCTTTCATTGCACGGGCAATCTTTTGGTACCCGTCGAGCTTCTTTATGACCTCGTCGCAGCCCACAATGTCCGCAAACATCTTTGCGAGATTCGCAGACGCGTTTTGGCCTCTGTCGAAATCTGGATCGATGTCCTGAGGCTCGAACACGACGTCCATCCTTTGGGAGGCGGGGACGGAGGTCATACGCTTCTGATACCGAGCCTTGGCTTGACCCAACAGATTTTCAACCTCTCCCGCGTTACCAAAGTTAGGGCGGTTCTTCATGCGACTGAGTAACTCGCGCGCCACTTGCTTGGCATCGTCCGTAGCAGACAAGTCTTGGTCTTTGAGCTTGTAATCAAGGATTTTCATGAGCTGAAGTTCTGTAAAGTCCTCAAAGTTGAAAGCATTCTCGATCGCGAATCGTCGCGCAAGCCCAGGATTGACGTTCTGAGAGCGTGTAATCAGCTGAGCGCGAACGACTCGGACAGCGATTAGACCTTACTTGAAACATCTCCTCCATCTGTTCCTTGTATCCAAGGAGAAGAACACATCGGTCTTCACCAGGCACGCTTTGTATCTCGGCGACCATTGTATCGATGACGGCGGTCTTGTATGGATCTAACCCGCTCTTGCTATACAACATATATGCCTTGAACACACGTCAGTCTGACACTCACTGTTTCGTAACAGCGACACCTAAAAACAAACCTCGTCGATGACCAGGACCTTGCCTCGCGTACTCTCCAAAATTGCCTTGGTATTCTTCTCCGACTCTCCTAAATGGGCGCCCACGAAGTCGGCCGGATTTTTGACGACGACTGAAAGCGCATCTCGTAGTACCACAATACATAAAATCACACAGCATTGGCTCACCTTCTCCGTTACTCAACATGCCTAGGTCAGCCAGAACCTGACCATACAGCTTCGCGACCGTCGTCTTTCCGGTCCCTGGCGAACCGAGGAACACCCTATTGAGAGAGAACTGTATAGGCTCTTTCTCCGCCAGCTCCCGCTCATAGTTGGTTTCCAAGAGCGCGAAAAAGTTGCGTATGGATTCCTTGACAGACTCCAAACCGATCATTCCCTGCAGCTTCGCCCAGGGTGCGCTGTTCGGCAGCACTTGCGACGGATCAGGCCCGATCAAATCTTCTTTCGTCAGCTGGAAATCGTCCATCGGCGTGCCCGACTGACGACCCTTTTCGACACGCGCAGCCTGGCGTTCACAGATCTTGGCAAACATATTTTGCAACGCTCGGGCGTTCCCAAACCCAGGCCTGCCTCTTCCACGGCCCAGACGCTTGATAGCGATGCGAGCGTAGAGGCCGCTGACTCCGTCCTCAATTTTCATCCGACCACTGTAGCGTTTGTTGACAAGGTCCCCAAACATCGACAACAACTCTTGGTCGGTGTAATCCGCAAAGGTGAGTTGGTAGGGCACTCGACTTGGCAGACCTGGATTGTGGGAAAAGAACTTTTCCATCTCCTTCGTGTATCCAGCGAGGATGAACACGAGAGTGCCGACCCTGTTCTCCATCTCGGCGAGGAGGAAATCCAAAACGTTTTTGCCCGATTGACCGTGCTCGCTGACGAGTTGATAAGCTTCGTCGATAAAGATGGCGCCACCACCGGCTTTCAATGCGTCGTCGATTAGCTTTTGTGCGCCCTGCACCCCTTCAAAGGCGAGTTTAGAACCCGTTGTCTCCAAGAAAGCGTTTCCTGGGAGCGCTTGTATGGATTCGAGGAATTCCGCATAGAGCCTTGCAACTGTAGTTTTTCCTGAGACAAAAAGTCAGCGTTTCAGCTCCCTTCATCATCTGTCACGAGTCGACCCACCAGTCCCCGGGTTGCCAAGTAACACGAGATTAATGCGCTCTCTGTCGATAGGTACACCTTGTCGACGCATCGTGTCGAGACTGCCTTTGATACGCAAGATTTGCTCTTTGACCTGCTCAAGGCCAGTCATACCCATGATTTTGTCGATAGCGGCATTGGTCACCCCGTCGGCTCGCTTCAGGTTCTCCCACTTGTCTCTAGCAGGTGATGGGAACGCAGGAGGACGAGGAGCGCCCGTACTGGGCGCAGAATTGGACGTGGTGTTAGGCGTCAGACTGATCGTGGGAGCTTGGGATGTGTCCTGAGCAGGCGGCTTGTTTGCCTTCGCAGCGGCCTCTTTCGCTGCCTTGTCAGCATCCCGGACCTTTTGCTTCGCTTCCTCGATCTCCTTCTCTAACTGCTTGATCTCATCTGCCCTATCCTTTTGAGCCTGGACGTCCTGGAGGGCTTCTTGCTGAAATTGCCGCTTCGCTTGGAGTTCCATCATCTTGGCATCATGTTCACGTTGGGCCTTTTCTCGTTTCTCCTTCGCCTGCATGTCCAACTTGGCTAGTTTCTCTAGCTGCTTGTTCAGACGATCACATGAGGTACATGTTGTGGGACGCCCCCGATGACACTTCCAAGAGAGTGTATGTATGCCGGCGGAACACTTGTCCTGGTACGGTTGCATACATAACATGGAGGTATGAACGTCGGGTTGACCGGGCAATCGAGAAGGGTGACATTTCTTTTGGCATGCGTGGAGACATTTCAAGAGTACGCCACTAGCCGCGGCGATCAGCCAAATAGACTGGACAAGCAAGCGTCGACGGATACTTACCAGGGTTCATTACATCCACCGTCAGGAGCTTGTTCGTCAAACTCCTCAGGCTTTGCAAGAGCTCCAGTCTTGGCTGGATGTCTCTCGCATCTGATCGGGAATCCTTCGTAGACATAGTTGTTTTTTTGAAGTTTATCAAAGAAGCTCCTCCAAAGTGGAGCGCGCTTCTCAGATTTTGAGTTGAGGAATGTACTCGAATTCCCGATCAAAATCAAACCATCCCGTGCTCGAGAGAGAAGGACGTTGAGACGTTCTGGAGAGGACATGAATCCGATGCTGTTGTCGGGATTTGATCGAGTCAGACTGGTAATGACAATGTTACTCTCTTCACCCTGGTAGTTATCTGCCAAGGTGGTTACACGTGTCCGACTTCATAGCCAACAAAATCCTCACCAATGGTCACCAATCGTATGCCAGGTTTGCCAGCTGTCGGGCCCGTCTGACCTAGTAAACCAGCCTTCTGCAGGTCTTTGGCATCCAGGTCGTTCAGAACTGGATCGTCCTCGTTCTTCAGCGCAGAACGGAGCTTGAACAGTTGCCCAAGATATGGAGTCAAGACAACCATGTCTGCACTCTTGTACCCTTGCTGTTTCAGGTAACGTACAATCTTGAGAACCATCTCAACTTCGTATGTGTTCTGCTTCGACGACGAGGATCCTGAGTCCCTGCGATCTGTAATCTTTTCTTCTTCATCCTCTGGACGAGCATGGTTGATGAATATGACATTCGATTGAACCCCACGGATATTGGGTCGGTTTTGCGTACTTGAGCTGTCGACGAGATCTGGATAGGTCAGATCCCGAATGAACGCAGAGATCTCAGGCCTCATTCGATGCTGTGTCGTTAGGGTTTGATGAGGGAAGCCCTTCAAGACAAGGCGTTCAAACAACGACCTGTTAAGGTCAAATCCTTCCCCTTTCTCGACGGTCAACTGATAGTTATTGACTTTTGGCCGGAGTTGCCTGGGATGGGGCATGAATACTCAAAAAATGAGACATGGCGTGAAAACATACTTGTGGTCGCCTATGAGAATCATCTGGCTCGTTTTTTCGCCCAACGCCGTCAAAATATGACTTTCCAAGATTTCGCCGGCTTCTTCGACCAACAACACGTCGAGACCGACCGCGGCAAGATCTTCGGCGTATTTTGCAGCCCCGGTCGTGGTACATCCAATAATCCTCTTTTGCTTCAACAACGCCACAGTAGAATCACCGAACCTGCGAGTCAGTCCGTCTTGAATGTTGTTGTACTCCCTGCCGACTTTGCATGTGTCCGCAACGAGGTCCTTGACGATCTGTTCCTTCCACTTGGCGAACAATGCTTGACGAGAAGGTCCATCCATGTTCCAAATCTTCGCTGCGTTAACTATGTTTGGCGCGTTCCCAAAGATACCAGCGTTCAAACCATTCGCCCAATGCTGTATAAGCATGTCTGGCTGTATGGGTTTTCCTTTCTTCCCAACGATGCGCGACCCATCTTGCATTGACGGGACTTGGAACGCTTCCCAATATTCCGGGTCCTCGAATTCTATGTGGGCAAGAATGTCATCGAAAGAAATTGCTTTGTCGGCTCTGACAAGCGCTTGGAACGAAGTCTGTAAACGTTCGACCTGATAGCTCCCTGTGACCTTGGCCCGCTCGATAAGCGTCCATTCGGCCGCAGAACGCGACTGTTTGACGCGTTCTTGTGACTGAAGTGAAAGATGCTGCACGCTCGAGCTTGCACGCCCACCGATACGAACAATGGATTCAGCACTGATACCGATTCCAATGAGGTCATCGAGGAATTGGTCTAAGGCGTGATTTGTGTAGCATACGACAAGAATCGTTTGAGACGCGTGGTCGTGGATTGCTTTGGCGAGAAGAGCACCAATGAAAGACTTCCCTGTGCCTGGAATACATGAGAATGCGCCTGCGGCGAAGGGATAAAGACGTACCTGGAGGTCCTTGAATCAATGCTACGCTTTGGCGCAATCCGGCGAGGAGAGAACTGGCTTGAGACTTGTCAAGCTTGACTGATTTACTCAGCCCAAGTACCGACTGAAGATCCCTAGAGGAATCTGACATCAAGATGGACATGAGAGTCGCCCAGAAACCCGTAGGAGGCTCAAATGAGAGCACCCGCTCGACCTGCTCAGCCTGTATTGGGGATGATTGAATCGATTTCCCTGGTTCCCAAAATAACAATTCTTCCGACAATGGAACGACGTGCATGTTTTTGAGTGCCTTCAAAACTGGTTCGTAGGCGAATAAAGCGGTGTCTATCTGAAGCAACTGAATCTGAATGGCCGTGCTTAAGCGAAGGAGTGCTTTAGACGTGCTCGCTTCTCCTTCCAGCTGTAGTACGACCTCGGGGGGCCTCTTGGCGAGCAAATCAACGATACGGAAAACGGTAGCGAAGGAGATGATGTTTCCATCGGCGATGAGACACGCGAGGGATTGGTTTCTGAAAATCTTGGACCCAGCAGGGTCATCCGTGAGAAACTCTTTTCTATCTTTGAACTCCTTCAACGCCTGAAGCTGCTGAAGATCCCGATGGCACTGAAGGACGAGTCCCCAACGCGTGCCTCGATCCTGCGAGCCGGTGTATACATCAACCATCGAGAGACCCTGGATGTAGAAACCGCGATTTTGTCCGGGCTTCTTCTTCTGTGCGATCTGGAGCTCTTCACGCATTTCATACAACATATCTTCCCTAAGCATGCGATAGGAGTTGTCTAGATAATCCGCAATGCGAGTTTCGGAAACATCCGGGTCATCCAAGACTGATGCTGGTCTGATAAAAGCAGGTTTAGTGCAGAGAATCTCGTCTGCAGTCGGGAGAATGGAAATGTCACGGAAATCGGGGAAGTCGTTGTCGTGTCGGCCACCAGGGCCATACGAGCCATAACTGCTGCCAGAAGCAAAAGTATCGAGGACATGCTTGATGTGGTGGGCAACTTGCCGAGTTTCGTGCTGAGAAGATTCGAGAAGCCTGTCGATGATAGATGGGTCCTCCGCCAGCTTTCTGTATGGGGTGGGATCACTGTCCTTGACAACAATGAGCTTGTCCAAAACCTTTGCGAAGACAAGCTGAGCTTTCTCCGTCAACTTTTCGTTCTTAAACTCGAGCGCGAATTGGTTCCAGAAGATTGGAGGCTCCACGATGGCGACGAGGACATGGTCTAGTATGCCTCCACCGAGGTCTGTGGCGCGTAACAAGTATTCCAGAGTGGTTGTTCCGCCGCCGTTGAGGAACGAAGGAGAAAGATCAAATCGCATGACATTTTTGATGGCATCTAGTCCGTTTGGACTCGACACAAGAGAGTTCAAGCACATTGCGGGGTCCTCCTGGGCAGAAACGGCCTCGAGGAAGATGCGGGAGTTGACAGGTTCCACGCGGGCTCTGCCGTGGATAACATCATGGAATCGTTTGTTGAGCTGGTTGGCGCGATTCATGGGAGAGTAAGACGTCGAAGGTCCGCTCAGCAGAGCAGGTTTTTGAGGGTTCGACAGGAGTACACAGGAAGTCTCTCAAATAGGAAGCCGCATAGTTCAGCGAAAAACTTCCCGCTGACTCGACTCGCCCCCACAAAGACCGCTCTGTACGATGTTGTACGCCATACTAATCTCAAAAAACGTATCTCTCTACTCGCCGCAGCTGGGAGGCTGGTCAGGACGAGTCGGTTCGCGGAAAGCGGCGGGCCTCGCCCTGTACACGTGGAGGACCAGAGTAGCAGTTACTGTCCTCGTCCTTGGTACGAGTCGCAGGCATCCACTTCTCAGCAATCAGAACAGGCTCCGATTCCCGTACAACCGCCCACCAAACGTGACCTTGCAAAAGAAAATGCGTCGTGAAACGATCCGTAAGCAAGCGCAAAGTGACGGTCTTGAAATTGGATAACGCTGAGGACAAGGACATGTGGTCGGTTTCTTGAATACAACGCCTTCGACAACTTGGACCTGGAAACGCACCGCACATGCTCGACATTGTCCAAATGAATCACCCATCGTTCAGGAACGTAATCTTGTTAGGTTGTCGTCTCCATTGTGAAAACTACACGATGCAGAGAGAATAAGAGTAAAAATATAAAGTAGGCCTCGTGTGAAAAATATGATGTTGCTGCGATTCCAAGGATCGAAACGGTCTCACAGCACCACTGCACTCCTTGTCGTCTGAAGCTGCGTCTTCGTGTTTGGTGTCGTCCACGACTTCAGTATCAACCTGATGCATTCCGGCAAACACCACATGCGGGTCACGAGTCGTCGACGACTGCTCGGGGTGACATTTCATCGGACACACGTACTACCGACAAGCCAACGTGAATCCACTTCGTATATGGCGACATCAGATTGCACACAGGCGAAGACGTAGCGAGGTGCTGAGGTCATTCACCAACTCCGTACATCCAATTGGAGTGTTTGTCAAAGTCGCTGGCCGCTCGAACGATATGGGGTGCATTCACCAGCTTCGACGTTGACACCTTGGTGCCCGTATTAGCGCGATACACTAACGGGTCGTCCTCGGGTCCCTGATGGGATGCATTGATGCTAATGCAAATCGACTCACCAGAAGAGCCTGGCTTGTCAGTACGGATTCGTGCAGTTGTAATCGCTGCTGGCGGGTACCGTATCGGGCAGATATCGTAAGCACTTAAAAAGTTGAATGTTGGGGCGCGAAGCCGACAAAGTACGGAAGACTCGAATGGCGTTAAACGTAATGAGTTTTTGCTTTGGGGCACGCCTTTGAACACTGATTCAAATTACATTTCGAGTTACCCACCCCAACTTCGTAGCGCAACGGTCACCAGATCTGAGTGGACCGTCAGGCCACGACCGCCCGTCAGTGCAGTGACCCGAGTAGTGCCTGGCCATGTTTTAACTGTTTTGTTACGTAAACAATCTCTCTTATACGACCGCCCAATTCGGGTCATAGCCGCTCCTCGTTCATGATGTCCTCCTCCACAATACTCCCTGCGCAAACCGCCACCAATGTCGCCCCAAGTAATCCTCCATCTAAGAAGAAACAGCCATATCCATTTTATCTCGGTGGCCTGGCAGCCACCATAGCTGCATCTATTACACACCCCCTTGATCTCACCAAAGTCCGTTTACAAGCGTCGGGCGATAAACGCATGATCGAGTCCATGAAAAAGACTGTTAGAACAGCTGGTTTCAGAGGCCTCTTTGATGGTATTACAGGTACTTGGATGCGACAGATGAGCTATAGTCTCTGTCGCTTCTGGGCGTACGACGAGAGCAAGAAGATTCTCGGCGCAAATCCACAATCCTCCCCTTGGATATTGGCCACTGCAGGTGTCATGGGTATGTCATCGTATTCACCCATTCAACATCCCCATCCCCACGACTTACACTGTTAGCTGGCTCCATCGCGGGTGTGGTCGGTAACCCTGGTGGTATGTGTTCTCCTGCCACCCTTTCACGTGTCGTGTTCCTCATATCAGATCTCCCACAGAGGTCGTCATGGTGTGTTCTGCCCACCTACCCAATTATCACATGTCTGCTCACGCGTGCCTTCATATGCCACGTGACCGTATTCACCCTTTTGCCGCATGAAAGGTCCGCCTCCAAGGTGACTTTGCCAAACCTCCGGAGAAACGTTTCAACTACAAGCATTGCTTCGATGCACTTTTCCGGGTAAGTGTTTGCGTTTCTTTCCTTTTTTTTCGTCTCGTATTGTGCTTTCTTCTGTTATTCGCATTGGGGTTCTTGAGACCGGTCCAGTGGGGGTGATCGATCAGATGACATCCCGTGCCACGACTTCGTCCGCATTGTTCCGTACACCGATTCGGGACAGGTCTCTTTCCGAGTGTTTCTCGGATGAATACGGGTTTCCGCATTCCTTCTTCATAAATTTGGACCTTGGGGTCTCGCTGTATCGTCCTGCACTCGGGTTTTCATTCAAGCACCGTCGTGCGGGGCGCAAAAGTGGCGTGCCTTGAGTGCCTTGATTATAGCAATGGGCTCCGCGGAGTCAACATCGACGAGCTTGCAAAGGAAACGAAAGGGTTTTGGTGAGGACATCTAGGATGGCGGGAGCCGCAGAGCAGAAACCCTCACTAGACAAATGCTGCTTTTATAGTCAGCGTGGCGCCGCTTATTCGGATCGTCTACACGGTTGTATACCGTGAAGCCCATAAAAGCCTTTGCGACGCACTACCTCCGTATTTGCGGTGCGAAAGGTCCGTTCTATCACCCCTTGTTTAACTCGATCTCTTGCGATTATGTAATCGCTATGGTGACATTGGTTACCCAGGCATGTCGCAGGGCTGGTTCAATAACATCATCTACGTGCTCATCTCTGAAGTTTTATGCTTGCACCACCTCCCCGAGGGAGCACCAACAGTCAGCTCTGAAGATGCGCAAACTGACAAGATCGATTGGCGCCTCCAAAGGGTGAAATGGCGAGGAAGAGAGGCAACGGATTTGTGCCTTTCCGACCGGCCCTGTTATATCTAACGTTGGACAACTCGGGTCATCGTCGCGAGCTCCCGGGCCGATTGATGGGTATTCCTTATGGAGTGTTGCATACCGTCAACATTGTTTCCTCTTTCACTTCCTCGCTCTCACTTTACTTCCTTTCTTTACGCATGGATTGACGTGGCGAGATGCTGACGTTTTCCTTTTTATTCTGTCCGGTATACGAATCTGGCTCGTATAGATGGTTCGTGAAGAAGGTCCTTCATCGCTTTTTCGGGGTGTTGGTCCGAATGTCTTCCGAAGCGTGTTGATGAACTCAAGTCAGCTGGCTTCGTGAGTGTGATTTCTTCCATAATCGTGTTGGTCATCTAACCCGCATCTAGCTATGACTTTTTCAAGTCCGAGCTTTTAAAGACACCTTATTTTGTGGATAACATTTACTGCCATTTTGCTGCTAGTTTTGCTGCTGTATGTTCACTGATAAATCGTTTATCTGAAGCGAATTCTGATGTGATATCATAGGGAACGGTAGCTACTACTGTCTGCTCACCCGCGGACGTCCTCAAGAGCCGTATCATGAACGCGAGCGGACCTGGATCCAGCGTACGTCATTATTCACATGTTGTGATGTATTGGCACTGAATATGTATGCATTGTGTAGTCGACGCTCGGCGTGATCCGAGCATCTCTTGCGAAGGAGGGCCCGATGTTTATGTTGAAAGGTTGGGTCCCAGCTTGGACACGTCTCCAGCCAACGACGATTCTCATATTCCTTACGCTTGAGCAACTCAAGCGCTTGGTGGACTGGCAAAGGGGTACGTTGTGAGAACGTACTCCGTTCGCGAGTTCGCATTTATGGAGAACATCGACTCTTCCCCTTCTTCCCTGTTGTTTCTGTATCATACTTTGACACTGGTGCATCATGTTTATCTCTGTGTTACCTGTCGCCTCGATTCGGGGCTTCTCCGTGTACCCTCCTTGTTCGTGTACTCGTCTGGTGTATGATACCAGATATTACTGTACATAGATGCGTGTGAGGTGGTGTATGGAGCGAATGCGTATTAACTCCCAGCGGAAGGAAACGATCGGCTTGAGCCCTATCCGACCTTAGATGTGCTATCACCTTTCGATGGTCGATGGTCGACATACGATTTGCCAGTGCGTGCATCGTATCGCCGAGGTTTCTACAGGGCGACGGAATATTACAAGAAACGTGCCGTAGCACCTTTCGAAGCATACCATGTAAAGTGGAGTTGTTCTCTGAACCTATAAGCATGTCACAACGCCCGGCCATTGAGGTGGAAATGACAGACGACCTAGGTAAGACGGATCTGGGCTCTTGGCCCGGAGGCATTCTCATGCGTATCCAATTTGGATTAGTGGCGACGGGCACTCTGAGAAAGCATGGATGCCATCTATTATATTAAGCACCGGACGCTCGGTATCGAAGTCCCGTTACCTGATCACCTGACCAGTCACGCTCGCGTCGTATCGACATTGTCAGCGACTTATCGCTACTACCTCGTTTGCTTATAAAGGCCCTCCAAGGTAATGTCTACATCAAGTTTCAATTCCACCCATGGCTCTTCACTTCCCTCCTCTTGACTACTCCCACCAGTTCGCCGACCTGATCAACTTTCACATCGAAAGAAACCCCACCTTTCCGGCCTTTGCGTATTTGAATGAGAATGTTCCCAATTCTCTGACCGAAATATCACTTCTTGAATTCGGTCGAGCTGCTCACCGGGTCGCCCATGCTCTTCGTCCCTCCCGTCAAGGTAAAGATGGCGAGGTGGTGATGATCATTGCTAACACCGACACACTCTTGTACCACGCCATCGTTTCCGGCTTGTCGGTCGCTGGATGGATCGTACGTCATGTCTCACATTTGGGGGTCCTCCGCTCAGTGTCCGTTCTAGCCATTCCCTGTCTCTCCTAGAAATTCGGGCCCTGCTGTAGTTAGTATGGTGAAAAAAACCAAGTGCACGCGTATCGTCACGCTCGATTATGCGCATAAAGTATTAATCGACGCGATCAGACGGGAACTCAATGGCTCGCAACTAATCGTGTATGAAGTCCCCACGTTGCACCACACTTTCCCAAAGCTTGGGCGCGAGGTCGCAGCCGATCCTTTCGTTCCATACTCTCCTGCGCTTGATCATCCAGAATTGGATTCCCCTGCTCTGTATATACACTCGTCTGGTAGCACTGGGTTCCCAAAGCCCATTGCTCATTCACACCGACTCCAAATTGAATGGATGACGCGAGGTGTGTTACATATGCACGGTTGGACGATATTCTCACTAATCATGTGTAGGTTTTGCCCGAGACTGTGCCGCATTACCTTCCCCGCGTAGAATCGCTGCCATGTCCCTTCCCGCATTTCACGTATTCGGTTTGGTCATGGGCCTCTATGGTCCGATAGCAGGCCTTACCACCACTGTGGTCTTTGCCCCACATACAGAAAATGAACCACATGCGCAACCTATCATACCGACGAGCGACAATTTGATTGAGGTATTGAGAAAGGTGGAATGTAACAATTTTTTCACGGTTCCCGCGTTCCTTGAACAGATGGCCACATCGGACGAGGCTATTCAAGTACTGAACAAGATAGATCTCGTCGTACGTGGATAACAATTTAATTGACTTTGCTTGATACTCATTTGTATTTTAGGCATTTGGCGGTGGTCCTCTACCTGTCAAGTCCGGCGAGAAGCTGTGGGCCTCCGGTGTAAAGCTTGGCTGTGGTTATGGGGCAACTGAATTCGGATGCCCAGTTACATTTACCACCAAGGAAGATATTGCAAATGGTGATTGGATGTGGATGCGTTTTTTAGACCCCTGGAACATACGATGGGTTCCACAAGGCGACGATACATACGAGCTGCAATTTTTGGTGCGACGCGTTGTCTTAGTCAGTCGATCGTTTCAAGATGCTGACTTGCCCTATAGCGGACTGAAGGTCTGGAACTGGCAGCAGAGAATCTGCCTGATACGAGAGGATACGCTACATCTGATATCTTC
>JBBPMF010001052.1:0-12857 GCA_038090175.1 Austroboletus eburneus
ACTTTACATCGACGGAGACGCATACCAGTGCGTAAAGGCTGTTCCTCCGGCGATGATGGTCTGCTAACACGGTCTAAACAGCCCTTCAGACTTTTTGTCCAACCTGCTCGTGTTGCTCGTTCGCATCCGGAACGCGGGGCTTTCAGATGGCGGTCTTCTTACCCACCTATCGGAAGCCACCGCCGGATCTTTGAACGGCATCGGCCATTCAACTCCCTATGAAGAACGTGCCACGTACTCGTAAGCTATTTCCATCCTCGGCGTGATCCGGTCCGCTCAAACATGGCGACGCAGCTTGGCTATAAACTATGCCTTTCTCACTCATGACGGCTCGGGCGGACCGGTCGAGTTAGTCGAGGAACCATTCAATGCCCTGACGGAGCGGAACGACTACGAGGTGCGTCTCCGTTATGCGCGGGGTCCGATGCCTTATCCTCGGCACTAGATTCCCTGGGCGCTCCGTGACCTCGTTGCGGATGATGGCGTGGCTGGGCTCTTTTCTGGCGATATCGTCGCGTTACGGGACGCGTTCCGGGATTGGCATCCCAAGACCACAGTCTTGCGCGACGTGAAACGCAAGCTTCAGCCCATTCAGCGTCTGTCGTCTCTTTCTGCCGCTTCTCGCATCAGTAGACTATAGACTCGGCATGCTCTCTTTTCGCTAGACGCACACGTACCTTCCATTTTTCGATGGACGATGGCATCTCACTTTTTTAAGCAACCACGTTACCTCTCGTTCTTATTTAACCTGCACATTCCATATGAGGAACACGTTTTCATTCGAATCATATCATTTTGGTATTCATCAAATGAAATTAAATGGCGCCCGCGTTTTTTCTAGATTTCGCGTTTTGGTTTTAAAAGAATTGACGCTCCGCCTGAACTGGAAATTCTCGTACGATCACTGGGAACTTCCGTGGAAGGGGTCACAAGCAGTCGTCAGACCATCGTTGGGCATTTGGAGGTCTGTTAATGTGGGATACAACGAATAAAGTACAGCGTAAAGTGTCCACTATTATTTCGTTCCCTTTTCCTTGTGCATTCAACGGTACTCGGCACCACAGTCACCGATAGTGCTAATCATATATCCACCGTTGGATCGTGCCAGCACCTCTTCAATCGCGCTCCTATCCTCCTCCGTGAGCGTGAATCCGAAAACGCATCGATTCTCTTCCGGATGTTCCGAAACGCCCAATCGAGCACCTGGATATAGGAGGGTGAGCGCAAGAAACGAGGATACAGACAGATGCGACTCCGGGCTGTGAGATCGGAACGATGCCTTACCTATGATCACAGCACCTACGAATGGATGATTGAGAACCCATCGAGTGGCGACGTTGGCGATGCTCACACCGCCATGACGATCACCCACTGTGCGAAGCACAGCCAAGAGGGCTTGGAAGAGTTCCCAGTTTCCCCACGCTTTCAGGATCACGTCGAGGTACTACAAGGGTAGGAGAGACAGAAGATGTGGCGCAATAGACAATATGTGCAGAATAAGGAAACCAGGGAAATGAGACCGTGCCGGGATACGTTTGGATCGTCTCACCTTTCGTTGGGATGGCGTTAAATTACAGCTGTAGAGATCCGGTTCGGGCTGATCGAGCCACTTGTCTGCCAAGAATCCGCCACACTGCAATACGGACCATGAGGAACAGCGTGTCCAGCATCACATCGGTTACTTACAAGGGTGCCATATGTTAGGAGCTTCACGCCGTGCCGCTCACATACGTCTGCCATGCCATGCAGTGGTCTAGTATCAATCAACGAAAACTGTGTCCGATGATAAGCCATGCGTGCACCACGGGCATTATATCAATGCCATCTTTACCTGCACTTGATTCGACACAATGAATCCTGGACCGAGTTGTGCACAGATTTCGTCTGTATGTATGGCATCGAAGTTACATAACCCCACGGCGGAGATCAATCCTTCATTCTGGAGATCTTGGAGGATTTGGAGAGCCGTTAAATAGCCATTATCGGAGTAATCTTGCCAATAAAACTAGGATTGTGGAGAACCGGCTTTATAATAAAAAGTGGGAATATGGTCGGAACGCACTTGGAGCAAATCAACCGACGGACTGCGCATGCGCTTCATGCGTTCCCTTACTGCGGACTCCACGGTTGCGCGCGTCGGAACAGTGGGTGTGAAGACACACCATTTTGTAGCGCCAATAGCCGACGTGTCTGGCGGCAGCAACTGTCGGAACTGCCCCTGAATATTCAGAGTCAGTGGCGTGAAACAAGGCGAGCGAGGGACGACCGACAAAAAGAATTTCCGAAGGACCATAGTGATCGGCTGTGAATAATTCAGCGACGAGATATGGGAGAGAAAAAGGAATTAGATTTTACCCTTGAAGCACGAGTGGCGACAGAGTCAAAATGTGAGAAGAAAATGTATGGGAACATGTGGTTGCGTACCATGTCTGTGGAGACGTAACAGATCAGGACATGACAAGGAATCTGAGAGATGCGCGCACCAAAAGCGCTGTAGCCCAGCTCGGCATGTCGAAGCATCCCCTGACGTATCTTGACAACCGAGGCGCTACCCCAGGCATTACTGGAGAGTTGCCAAAGACCGACCCATAATTTCGAAACGACAAATGGACCGATGGCGGACGTTTCTATTGAAGAAACGGGGGGCGACATGACGAAATACACAAAGGAGCTTCGGAATGCACGAGAGTCATATAGGTTCGGTGGAGAGACCCTTTTTAATTGATCTGATCAAACTCCGTCCTAAAGTTTGAGCATTGCAGGGCTGCGTATAACAAAAGTTGAAATTATTTATCACGGTCACGGAGCACAGACTTGTTGCTTCAAGCCCCTTGACGCATACCGAACGGACCTGAACAGAGGGAAACACATCGATTGTTCCGGTGAACAAGGAACGAACCGTGACAGGGTTGCACGTATTTAATAATTGGCCCTGTCGAATCTGAAGCCGGTTAGGCTGTCCACGGGTGGACTGAATCATATTTGACGATCCTCAACGGTTACCTCGAAATAGCTTTTGGGTTTTTCTAGAGATCTGGATAGCGAGCTGATACTTATCCGAACCCGGCACTGCTTAAGCTTGGTGTTAAATAAACCAGGTCTCGGGCGTTCTAAGAAGTCCTCCTTATAGCCCGCCCACCAAGGACCCGTTCCCAAAGCTATCCAAAATGCCCGCACCGATAACCACCCACTCACATGATGGCCATGGCAAGGCCTTGGGACATGTGTACGTCGCCGCTGTCCCCGTTCCGGTTCTTGCTGACCCGTGCACTGCAGAAATCTCATGGTATGTGACCACACTGCCCCCCTGATGCGACCGACAATGCTATACTGCCACAGGTCGACACACTGATAGCAAACGCGACTATCGAGGAGCGAGTATCTCGTTGACATCCAAACAATGCTTAACACTTGCACTAATAAACGTTGCCAACAGTCTTCGTGCCATCTCAAGGACCCTGCTCGCGACGGGTACCCCAAGCCTCGCTGCCTCCTTCACCGCAGCCGCGCGTTCTCGCCTGCGCCACACCAGTGCAAAACGGATAGCGAGCACCAACGGCCTCTTCGCTACCGGGCTTGACGGGATCCATGTCGTGCCTACCCCCGAACTGCAGAACGCCCTCGCGCGTGCTCGCTCGTTGTACGGCGCTGGGATGGGCTTTTCCGGCCTCGCTTTGCTGTCGTCAGTGGTCAAGGCGACTGTGGGGCTGAGGTGGGAGCCAGAGGGGCCAATGGCGGACATGTTGGCGGTCGTTGATACGGATATTTGTCAAGCCATTCAGGTGAGGCCGGAATGCATGCAGCATTGTCCTTGCCTTGCTCATGGCGTCGCCAGAGTTGCAAAGAGGAGCTCGATGGAGGACGTGTGAATGACATTGCCGCAGCTCGGGAGACGATATCCAAGTTGTGGGTGGGCGTGGAAGAGAGTTCCAGGGACGTCGAAATTTGGCGCGGGGAGTTTCCTTTCGATAGAGCGGCCAATAGCCTCCAGTATTGGGGTGTGTGACGCCATCCAAGCGTATCAGTGTATCTATCAGAATCAGAAAAAGAGACCGCTCTGATGGACTTTGGGCGGGTATGGTAATAGCACACATCGCCGTGGTAATTGGGTCCCCTTGATTGGGGCCGGTATTCAGACAAGAGAGCGTATGCATGTGGCAGCCGGGCTAGACTAGGACAAGAGAAACAAGTCTCCACAACCAGCTGAAAAGGCGCCGCTCAATCTTAGCTTGGGTATCTCTTTGTTCGCCGGGTCTCTCCAAACCGCGGAGCGAGTAGAAGATCCGGACGTTGTCCCAAACGCATCACCCTGGCAAGATCCGGGGCCATCTACATATTTGGCTGAGCGCTGAATCCTTGAAATCGATATGGCACGTGTCTCTCCAGTAGCATATCCACACTCTCGTGTATTTCATGACATGGCAACCCGTCGTTGGAGCTGTGGGGACGGGCCCACTCGGCAATTCTCCGCATGACCATCGGAAGTGTGAGTGTCTCCGACGGACAATCTCTTTACCTGCAGCCTTGTCAATTGACGGCCCCCATGGGACTCAAACACTCTGCTCGAGAACCTCGGCGCTGGTAAGTCAACGCTCAGGATGGTCAAGCGGCTGACTGAGCTTGAAGCAGCTCACTTTCGTGAGCAGGGACACATGGTCACACGCTCCAACTTAAAAAAAAACCGAATCATAATGGTGTGCGCTGTCCCCCACAAGTCCCTTGGTAGACGCTTCAAAGATAATCCGCCTTTTTGTGTCAACTTGGAAACGCTAGAGGCTCCCAGGCCGGATGGTGTTAGGTTCTCTTGACCTTTTCTTTTTTTTTTCTTTTGCCTCGTTTTGCCTCGAGCTTCCGTCTAGTGGGGCCTTCCATTCCTTCATCATTCCCCGCGGATAGCGTCCCTGAAGATGACCGCAACTGTCGCTGAGCACACCACCCTCGACGAGAAGGTCATCGGTTCATATTTCGTCTACCCTGTACCAAGAGGACAACCTGCAGTATATGTCCGCGCTCAGGCGTTGGGCTGTAGCCTCGTCATCAGTTCGGCTTACCTCTGTCACCTTTTCCTCTTTTGCAGTTCGTTTTTTCGCGTGCTCGTCCGTTCCGAAAGCATTCCAGGTACCACACGAAGTAATGGTTCTCGGTACCAGTCTTTGTCTCTGGGCTCGGTTCAGGCCCACTCCTCGTCGTTCCGCTGTCTGAGACGTGCAAGTGCGTCGTATCAACACTCTTGTGATCAATTGCACTCTCCTACTGGGTTGTCAAGGCCGCAATATCATGTATCGAGTTTCATACATTCTCTTCATTTTCAATACGGTAAGTTCGGGCCATACTCGATGTCGTAAACTACCTGACCAAGTCCAACACACGGGCGTATTTCTCGTTTTCAGGTTGGTGCCATATTCCTGAGCGCATCTGTGAATTGGTTTTGGTACTGACTGGTAGGATACCTTCGGCTAGCATCGGCTACCACCGGCTACCAGCTTTTCGCACTAAACCATTCTACAGATGCGTGGCTGGCGGTAGCGTCAGCGACATTTTTTCAGATCCAGCTGTGGCAAAGTAAGACTTAAGTGTCTTCACGCTCCGTCGGCTCTCGCTGATTTTCAGTCCGATGGTGGTCTATACTATGTTGGTGCGAATTAAATTTGTGCAAGACGCCGCGTTGACGTTGAGTAGCGAGATAAGATCACCATTTATCGGTCCCGTGATGGGTCCCTTGATCGTAGGGTATGCATTACGATACATACATCTACCTGTACATTCTCGACTGCCTTTTTAGGATCATCGCGCAACTGAGTGCATGGAAGTGTTTTATCTCGTTCGATCTCCATTTTTCTCAGAACGTCGACTGGCGGTGGACGTACTGGGTCTTGTTATGCTGGATAGTTGCCGTAATCATCATGCTCCTGGCAAGGCTTTTTCCGATGCTTCTTGATCACTGCTGACCACTCGTTCCTGATTTAGTCTCTTCCCGAAACATGTCCCGTCATACTAAAAAAAGAAGGCTGCCAAGTAGCTCTCTCGATCGTCGACATGCTCGTTTGTTCACCATCGCATGTAGGCTACGCAAGGCCGAGGGCGACTCCGGCTACTACGCGCCCGTGGACAATAGCTTGGGGCAGATCTATCTTGATCAATTGCTATCGGCCTTTCCGTATGTCGCGCCCGCGTTCATCGTTTCAAATTTTGACATCGACTCGCCACAGAACTGCTTCTCTTCGATTGCATAGCCTTGTTATCGAATGCGTGGTATGGAACCCTGTTCACGCAGCGTTCACTCCAACGCATCCATTCCTACTCCAGGAACGCACCCTTTTTGAGCGTCCTCTGCCTGACGCTTCAGACACACCCCATCATTTTGACGATCGGGCGACCAGTCTCGCTTTTCTCGGAGTCAGCGTCGGCCTCGTTGCCGCCGTCTCTACGCAGTCATTTTGGAACAAGTACGTTCATCGTATTTCGACATGCTAAATTGCTCACGATCGCTCTAGAATTTTCGCCCGCGAGGCGCTTACATAAAAATGAGGGTCGACCGTCCCCAGAGGTCTGGCTAAATCATTGGCAAGGCGGCGCCTTCGTCCCGATCAGCTCCCCATTTCCGCCCACCCCGCACGCTTCCTTGTATGATGGTCTCATTTGGATCGCGTTCACTTACATACACACACGTGCACTGGATTGCGCCCCTCGTCGCCTCCGTTCCGTTTGGTGCTGACCTGTACTTACACTTTCGCATCCACGTTTACTTATCTCGTCGCGGTCTATCGCCCGATCCCGGTGTCTGCGATGGCGAGCAATAGTGCGCTCCGATCCGCGTTCTCTACCGCCATTCCACTATTTGCAGGTGCCGCGTAAGACAGGCTTAGTACGGTGGGCGCGACGGCGTTGTTGGTTGGCCTGACGACGATCATGGCGTCGATGCCGTGGGTGTTGACGTTTTCGTCTCCGCGTAAATTGATAGGTCTTTGTAGTTTTTTATCATATCGACGCGCGGTTGCGTAAAACGTCCAGGTTTGCGGTGCGTTGAACAAAGAAAGTTTATGACAGATACCGTATAGACATCGCGCGGAGCGCTTCACCTCTCTACACATCGTTTCTTATGGATGTCGTTCATCTACTTGTATTGATCACATGTAATCGATGTTTTTTTTTATAACCCTACTAATACTACGCCGGGGGAGGTATGGGTATGTACAGTAAGGGAAGCGCGAAATACTAGTCTGAAAATAGGTGTAGTGTACATGAAGCGCTGTTTGCCCTAGGATACGAATAATCATAGGAGAAAAAAACACCAGGGGAGCGGAGAGAAAGTGCGAATGAGGGGGTATGTTACCTAACAAAAAAAAAAAGAAACATCGAGGATGGTCCTAAACGAGGCATGGAATCCGTCAAAAAGCCAAGAAAAGGTGAAAAAGGAAAAGAGAAGAAAAACTGTCGGGGCATGGAAATCATACTTCTTCGTCACTCATAGCATAGAGACTTAGGCTCGCCATATCACCCAGATGCAGCTCGTGCTCGGGTCGCAGTTGCAAGCTCGACGGAGACCCAGGAATCTCCGTCATCGAGAAACTGGCGATCGTCGGCGAGACGTGCACCCCAGACGAAAACGACGACGAACGGCGATCGTGGGGAACGTGGACATGGGCCGTCTGGCTCGATCCACCGCTGTGGCGTGCGTCCGAACGGGATAGCACACCCCGCGTCGGCGAGGGTGGGGAAGGAGGTGCTGAAGACGCTCCCAGACGGTCATGCACGGTTTCTTCGAGCATGAGAAGGGACATGTTGGGCGGTACGCTTGGGAATACGGATGATGTCGTGCTCGCGCAGCGTCGACGAGGACGTGGCGCGGCTAAAACGACAGGCACTGGTGGATCGTCTAGACAAGGTGATGTTGGGCGCGAAGATTGGGGACTCGACGTCGCAAGCCCGTTTGGATGTGCATGTGACAAGGATCGCTGGGACCAGCGTGAGGCGGCCAACGGGGAAGGTAGAAGCGACGGCCGATCGTGGCAAGACTTTGAAAAGGAAGTCAAAAGCGGAGCGCGCGGTGATAGTATCCCAGACGCTAATCGATGGATCTGGGTCCGCATTCCTTCCAGCTCATCCTCCAGCTCTCGAATGTGATCCCGGAGTTGCAGATTCTCCTCTCGGAGCGTCTTTGTCGTCCTTTGCGAATCCGAGAGTGCAGAGAGCAGTGCTTCGGTTTCGAGGTCATGCTTCTCTTTCATCAATTGGATCGCGACTTGTTGAGAAGAGGACACGGCTGACACCGACGTCGGCGCAGTTGACCCCGAAAATGTCGTACGAGGGGCCGAAAACGTCGGACTGCTCCATGTAACACCACTTTCGGAAGGGGTCATCCCACGAGACACGCTACCGCTACGTCCCCAAGAAGACGATGACGCAGCCTCGGAGAGCGCCATCCTAGAAGGCGCGAATCGCTCCTCTCGTTCGCCATAACCTCGAAGAGAAGCATATCTACTGGTTCCCGATACATGCGTGCTGGATCCATCTCTGTCGCCGTCCAGTAGTCCAGCTGCAGCGAACGCTTTCACTGTCCTGGGTCCAAGCCACTCCATTGCTGGAGGTCTGTTGGACAGCGAGGAGGAAGGCCGTATCGGAGATGTAGAACCAGAAATCCGCGCTTCTTCGACACTCATGCTTCGTCTCCGGTTGTAAAACAGGTGTGGTCGTCGTCGTTTATTGACTTCCAACGTGCCACCCAACTCAAGAGTGGGGCGCGAACTGGGCTGACGTGTGGGGTCCGAAGCAGACCGGGGTGAAAACTGGGATGGCAGCAGCTTCTCGCCACCGGTGGACGATGATGGCATGGGAGGTTGGTTCGTCAGGCGAGAATTCCCTGGGGCGTATGACGATACATGCCGAATTGGTGTAGCAAGGCGTAAATTAGCTGGTCTGCGAGGCGGCAGGTCTGTCGATCCACAGGAGTTCACGGGAGAGGGTATTCGGGGAGGTTGTGCTTGAGATGACAGAGGCGACGGTAGTTGATGTCGCTTTTTAGGTTGGCTGAGCAGCTCTGAGGATGCCCTATCCGAAGAATCGCTCGGACTAGGTGTAGAGAGCGTCGCCGAACGCATGAGGCGCGGGAGGGAGGAAGATGGATCCCGTGCAGGGTTTACACGAGAGAGGGGAGAAAACCGGCTTGCGGGCGACGACTGCGTGATGACTGAAGAAGGCGACGGAGGGACGACGGTACCTAGACGAGGGGATGACCGAGGGGAGATACCGTCCCTATTTGGTGGGCGGAGCGACGAGGTAGAAATAGGGTGGCTGGGGCTTCGAGAATGCGTGCGAGATGGGATGCGACTGGCAATGAGATGTGCATTCCCATTGATCTTGTTCGGGCTGAGGAGCTCGGCAAGGTCTGGGTCCAGGGTGCCTATGTCGATACCACCTTTCCGACCTGTTGAATTCATTGGCCCCATGGGTGAAAGCAAATCAGGATCGTCTACGCTCTCCTCCACAACTACACCGTCCACGCCTTTCAACCAGTCATTCGCCGAGGTAGCATCCTCCGCCTTAAGTGCATGCATCACTTCAGCTGCCAGTTTGGAGGTGGAAAGTTCGAGGATAGACGCAGCTCCTTCAGGAGACGGAACTCGGTTCCTGTCACGCTGTTCGATAATAAACGGAGATGAAAGTGCGTCGTCGTCGTGATCTTCATGCATCCTATCGTCAAGAAGTGGTAGGTGTTTAGATATACCGGAGTTCTCAGCCTCGATGATGGTGGAGAGATCCGCACCCAACGGTGGGCCTGGAGAAAGCAAGGGCAGCACTGTATCATGGTCAACAAATTGAGAGGAAGAAAAGAGAAGAGGGAATACCATAAGGTTCTTCGCTCGATCGTGTTGAAGAGGCCGAGTCAGACGTTGTCCTGTTGGTGTCACGACTTCGCTTGCGTGCTATCATATCTTCTTCAAAGGTTTGACTGTGTTGTGATATTGCAATGACAGGGCTTGGTTCCGCCTGTTGTGGGCGCGTTTGAGTTTGAGTCGCTGAGCTCTTTCTGTCATGTCCTAGGCGACGGAAGGTACCAAAGTTGACAAAGGACGACTTTGATGTCTGTGCAGGACTGGGCGGTGGGTTGGACGTTTTAGCTGGTGCGAAAGGGAGCAGATTTCGAATTGAACGCAGAGATGGGATGGAGGACGCGGGGGTGTGGGGCAAGGTTAACTTGGTGGCAGAGGCAGACGCGGGACAGGGCTGAGTAGCGCTCTCGGAGGTGCGACGAAGCTGGGAGACTAGAGACACTTGAGAAAGCGGAAACGTGGACGATATAGAGCTGCGAGATGGACGGGGCGTGACGGCGGGTATGGACGACTGCGGCATCAATGGATGGGTCATGTCGCCAGGTGCGGAATTCAGAAAAAGTAGTGACGTCGAAAGGCGAACATACAGCGAGGAAGGCCAGCTTCGTGACGACGTCTGACCTTGAGCTGCAGACTTTGTTGTCGCCCCCGCCGAGCCCAGCGAGCCTGAGAGACCGTTAAAGTTTCAGACAAACTTTCATCGTCACTTGCCTTTTTCGTAGCCGATCAATCACAGCCGAACCAATCCAAAGTTTTCAAACATCCCGCTGCCTCACGGTCGCGGGAACAAGGGAGAAAAAGAGGTTTAGATTCTGCGGCGGCTGCAGCGGGAGTGGTAGGTCGTCTACACATTACAGAAATGATGATTTATGTACCGACAGTAATAGTATTACAGCGTGTTTCAATGTTCACGGCCATGTTTCAGCCCTGATTGGGAAGGAATTGTATTCGCGTCTGACTCACCGTCTGCAGCTCCATCTCCTCCATCGCAGTGGTACGCGTACGCACCTTGACCCAAGCTCCCTCACAGTTTTCCCGAAAACCGATGATGGGACGTCGTTTGGTATTGGCAAAGGGTTGTATTCGCTATTTATGAGATTTAACAAGGATGCCGTGCATTCAACTCTCCTTAGGGTGTATACTCAAATCATCGGATGGCAAGAAGGATACTTAATCGCCTACTTACACACGACCTTTGCCAGTGTTACATCTGGTTGGACGTGTGAATATAAACTTTCGATAATGAGCTTGGGCCGCTGAGATCGAGTATATGCGATGAAGGCTCAATGACAATTTTACATGAAAGAATAAATGGACCAAGACCGAGATCTCGTAGGATGCATCATGTGTCGAGGGTGACTCTATGTTGCTCATCAAATGCCCTCGGGCATGGCAAAGGGCGGGGTCCATCCGGACGGTGCTGGATGGCGACGACGAAATTGCTCGTGGCTCGTGGGATGACACTTCTCCAAGTCACTAACAACTAGTACCTTCCTTTTCCTCACCCGCCTTCACCCACACATCGCAGACCACTCTCGCGGAGGAGGGTCGTACCTCCGGTGCGCAGGCATACCTGACTGCGGTCACTGCTTGTACCCAATGCCAATTCTGTCTGTCCGGTAAGTGAGTGGTAGTCCACCTAAACAGTCTTGGAAGGACGACGGTCGGGGAAGCGGTAGCCTCCTGACGAGAGCTCTCGCAGGCTCGAAACCGCGTCCTATGTCGTGTCCCTGCGCCTACTACCCTGGGGCCCAAAATATTTATCAATCTGTATATAAAAGACTGTGGTATGTAAAAAGCTGGCCAGCAGCAAGTCCATCCCAAAGAACTCGTCACATCACGTCGGGAATCCTGTAATACCACTGAAGATCCCATAATGTAGGAACACATGAAGAATCAATGTCTCAGAGAAACAATCAACCTGCGGCAAGTTGTCGCCATGTAAGTGAGTTTCTTTGGGTAGGGCTGCACATCTCTCCCCACTACCACAGGTTCTGCCAGTGGGAACATATCTGTATGCATGGCACCGTACGGGGACATTGCCTATGCATGCGAGGTAGCCTTCATTTGTACAAGGGGAGTGAAGATTTAATCCACTAAAAGATCTGTTCTCCCCCTGGGCCGACAGTGCATCATTCATGCTATGTGAGTAGGGGTCTGAGCAAGTCAGGACATAATCGAGCAAGTCTCTCACTCACAGTGTATCATTAATTGGAGGTGCGGTGCGCAAAGCTACACGTGGTTCGTTGTGTTCGCCCATTGAATCCATATACCTGGTGGTTGTCAGCCTCGTCGTGACATGGGCAACGGTTCGTCTCGCTCACTCTGTGCATGCCATGTTACCATAGTTGCAATGCTCGGAGCGCATGTAAGGGACTGTTGCAGCAGAGACGAAGAGGGCGAAGTAAGGTATGACAACGAGGATGGATTTAGAAGAAAACATTATCTCACAGAGATGGGGGCAGAATGAGGAAGTTCTATAGTCTCTATAAGTCTATGACGAGTTACAGACTCGGTCACAAATGATCGCTTGAATAGCCACACTGAGTGACTGATGATCTGATTAACTCGCCTCTTAGTTTACATACATAGAAAATTGTCAATATTAAGTTGTACCTATCTGTAATCAGTTCCGGTCCATGTGATTGCTGCGTATCAAGTGCGCTTTTGGCTATGCTGTTAAAATGATGCATCAAATTACTGTCATTGTATTGCATGTGTACTATAATATGTCAAACAAATTATAAGTGCCTTATAATCTCTTCGAGTGATTAGCGCTCGATTAGAATCTTGTAACCTCATCGCGCGATTATAATATATTATGTCAGTCGTCTCAAGTATTGACCACTAGGTGATCTGACAGCACGACTATAATAGTTTGTTTACAATATATTAGATCAACTCTGTTAATATATGCATGTAATCATGAAGAGTGGGGTATGGGTTGATGAAGAGTCAAAGATGCTCTCAGGACTTCTAGAAAGGCCCTTAGGTTGCCCTTTGGGTTACTTGGTAAAACAATGAATA
>JBBPMF010001053.1:0-12851 GCA_038090175.1 Austroboletus eburneus
TTCCAATGCGGAAGCGTCAAACACTTATGACCCGACTGTCCTATTTACATGTGCGCCTTCTGCCAGCGCAAAGCCCCAGGACACATCCAAAGAGAATGTCCTTCCAACCAATGTTCTTCCTGTAATGGAATGGGGCACTCATCTGCTGAATGCTTTGACCCAGAAGACTTCAATGATGACAATGTCATCTTCAACGATGGAGATTCTGCAGGGGGCGACTTTAGGGGTTGAAGAAGGTCTTCAATGGATAGAAGAGGGTAATGTTACAAGTATCCACAGTTCCGAAGGTTCCGGAACTGATTCCCACAGTTCCGACACTTCCGAAGTACCTTCCCATGGTTCCAAAGGTTCCAGAATCATGGAACCATCGGAACTCTCCAACACTCTACTGGAATGGAATCCAGAGGATGGACTACCCTTGGAATGCTACTGGACTTTATTCCCCGAAGACTATGCTCCACATGGTCATATGAAGATCCCCATTCTTGACTTACCCTGTTCGTCTCTTCTTCCTCTTTTGTAACTCTTGCCATGTGTCTTTAGAACTGTTTTCGTCACGGACCTCCGCTCCTCCTTTCGCCCCTCCTTCTGGCAACTGGGTCTTCCTATTTTGTCACTGATTCCACGAGGCCGTTGTAGCTTACCATGTGTTCTGACCATCCCTCTTCCATTCCGAGATGGTTCCAAACTGTATAAGTAGCTGTCTGTTGTCATGTACATTTCCCTAGCTAGATCTGCACAATTATACGCAGTGTTTAGTCTCATCCTGCCTGAGTCTCGAGTCTCAGCAGAGAACCCCAGGATTTCTATAGGACATTGTGTCACCTTTGAGGACACACTGGGACTAGACGTTGCGCAAGCGTAACAGTTTCCAGCTTTGAAGTCTTGGAGATTCCCTCCTTCTTTGCTCATAAGGATCCAAAGGGGTCATTACCTTCATTCAAGGGTCAAAGGACCATTACACACCTCACTACTGTGGGGCAAAAGGAGTTGTTTCACTGACAATAAGGTGACTTCTTCAGAGCTAGCAAAACTTTTCCTTCTCCATGTGTTTTCTAAATATGGAGTTCCCTCCCACATCACTTCTGACAGAGGCTCTGAGTTTGTCTCCCACTTCTTCTGCTCTTTAGGCAAGGCATTGGACATCAAACTTCACTTCACCTCCGGTTACCACCCAGAAGGCGATGGACAGACAGAATAAATGAATCAAACCCTTGAGCAGTACCTCTATATCTATTGTAACTACCAACAGAACAACTGGTTTAAACTCTTGCCCCTTGCAGAGTTTGCATACAATAATGCTTCAAATACTACAACAGGGATTTCACTGTTCTTTACCAACAAAGGTTACCATCCCAACATCTCTGTCCATCCCAAATGTGATCTCATGTCCGCCCAAGTCCAAGAGTACTTGATAGACCTCGACTCCCTTCATCAATTCCTCCATGAGGAAATTGCTTCAGTGCAAAAGCAATATCAAGGACTGGCCGATGCCAAGTGAATTTCTAATCCAAACTTCAAGGTTGGAGATCAGGTCCATATCCCATCATCACTCAAGTCAGCTCCCTTTCCTTCACACTTTGACTCCCTGATTCCATGAAGTCCATTCATCCAGTCTTCATGTTTCCCAGCTAGAATCTGTGGTCCTGAATACAATCCCCAATTGCATCCAGCCTCCCCCTCCTCTGTTGGAAGTTGATATCAAACCCAAGTATGAGATCTCTGAGATTCTTGACTTCAAGATCGATTGCAGGAGAAAGCATTGCAAAATTCTATATCTAGTCTGATGATCTGGCTATGAAGGAACTGATGAAGAAACATCTTGGTTACTTACAACAGAGCTAGATCACACCTCTGAGCTAGTTGCCAATTTCCATATCTGGTATCCAGATAAGTCCAGTCCTCATATCTCTTGATCTGTTTCCCTACTTAGATTTTCTTTAACTCAATTTCTCTCATAGTACTTCAAATCTGTTTTTCTCCATCTCCATATATGTTCCCATTTACTCTGTTTCATTTCCTTCCATCTCTGAAAACAATGCCTTTATTATGTACAGAAAAAAAAAAGACAGAAAAAACAAAAGATTACTTTATACTACTACACAAGAGTCAAGGCCTTAATGGCCACCCATCTTCTAATCCATACCCTCCTCCTCCATATTGGCATTGTCACCAGTTCCCTCAGCTCCAGTGCCCCTCTCTGCAGCCTCCAACACCTCCACCACTAACTGTTATGATTCATTGAGGCCCCTCTTTCTTTTCCTGATCTCACTTACTCTGTACACCAAAGAACCTTGACCCTCGCTGTTTGAGCCCTGCTTGGGTCCTTTCTTTTAACCATTATCTTTGCAATACTGCTTACTTATTTAGCATGACTCATCTGCAGTTGTATCACCAATACTTATCCAATGCCATCACATCCACTCCATAGTGACTCAGCTTTTTTGCAATTCCATTGCTTTCTATTGCTGACTCACCTTCTTCCATTGACCTACCCTTAAACCATTTGGCTCACATATATAAACCCTCAATACTCATGTGTATTCACTATCTTAGATCTCCTGCAATTTACCTAGTATCTTAGAGTTGCTCTCGGATCCCCCAGTCCTCATCCTACTGTTCAGTGGATGCTCCCTCTGAATCCTCGATTCGTTGCTAGTCCTGCAACATCCCCAAGACCCATTGATTCCTTGGTCCTCAATGGTCCCCAGAACCTCTGCCAAGGACATACCCATTCTACCTCTGCATACTGATCCTATCAGAACCCCTCTACCTCTGTGATCCTGATGCCATGAATGACAATGTGGTCAACATCCCCAGATCCCCCAAGCTAACTCCCAAAGAGCAGGAGAGATGCTTCAAAGAAGGACATTGCTTACACTGCAGGCAAAAAGGCCACTGCGCCGATGCTTGTGGAAAGTACCCAAAGGAACCTCATCAAACAAGTTGAACAGGTTGACAACGACCTCCCCAAACTTCAGACATGTGACAACAATGATGACAATGATCTCACAGTTTGTCATGTCCAATTCACCCTTCCTCCCAAGAAGGATTTTTAGAACAGAGACCTCGACCAATGTGAGATTCTCCTAAAATACAACATGTAACTGTACCTATGCTGCCTGGCTCAATGCAAATTCCTGTCCAAGTCATTGTACCCTCACATATGTTGAAAACTGTCGACACCCACACCCTTATCGATAGTAGTGCCAACATCTCTTGCATCGATTGGGGTTTTGTCCACGAAAACAAACTCCCCACCACCTGACTCCCCTCCCCCCTCAATATCACCAATCTCAACCAGGGACCCACAGATAAAGGAGGAGTTTGCTTCACTACCAAACTCTTTGTTCACATTGAAGGACTCGCTCACAAAGTCCTATTCTATGTCATGGATTGCAGTAGACAAAATCTCATCCTCAGTCTCCCATGGTTGAAAGCCATCAATCCTACCATCAACTGGTTCAGTCAGACTCTCTCCATTAACAAATCTACCAACCAATCCAATGAGCTCTATACACTCCACAAAGTCAACCTGAACCAATACGAAACATGCTTTCAACAGTTCAAGCCCTCCCCTTGACCCTCTTGCCATGTCCAAGTGAACTCTGTCTATGATAAACATCTCTATGAATACCTCAACTACAAAACGGAACCACAATACCTCTGCCATGCTTGTGACAACTATACCATCAACCACATCATCTGATGTGATTACCACTTCATTCCTAAAGGCAATCCCCTCATTGCCAAACTCACAAACTCTACTGAGTTGGCCATGGCTGCCAAAAAAGCCAAATCCAACATTACCCTCTCCCCAGAATACTTCAACTTTGTCTCCATCTTCTCAAAGGAAGCCACAAACCATGTACCTCCCTCATGACCCTACTGTTACGAACGCTCTTCTTTCTATTTAAAACTCGCTCATAGCAGGAGTCAAACCCCTGACCTCCTATCGGCACAAGGCCACAGGACTTAGACATTTTCCAGCATAACTTATCATGTGACTGCTTACATCAGCAGTCTAGACCACAAGTCACATGACTTGTCACATGTCAAAGGGCTAGACCCTTATCTCTTATCTATGATGTCATAATGACATCACACCTCATGCTCAACATGCCCGTCACACAAGGCATGCTTCTTTACTTCTTTCTCTCATGGACGTGCTTCTTTATGACTCATGCACCCTTATCAACCAATCATGTATTTTCCTCTTATTATGGTATGATATCCCATTATGGTATTTACACAAACATGTACATACAGTAGAATAGTATATAAACTCCAGGGCTTTGAGGCTGGAGTCCCCAGCTTTGAAGTCTTGGAGATTTCATCCTATCATTGCTCATAAGGATCCAAAGGGATCATTACCTTTATATCAAGGGTCAAAGGACCATTCCCCACCTTACTAGTGCAGGGCATTAGGAGTTGTTTCACCTATGATCACAAGATCAATTTCAATGAATCTTTTGCACCTAAGGTTGGAAAGATCTACCCACTGTCCCCAGAGGAGTGCAAGGCTACAGAAGCCTTCCTTGATGAGAACCTTGCCTCAGGCAAGATACACCCCTCAAATTTCCCCCAAGCATCCCCATTCTTCTTTGTCAAGAAGAAGGATGGCAGACTTCACCCATGCCAAAACTACAGGTATCTTAATGAACATACAGTTTGCAATGCCTACCCTCTTTCCTTAGTCTCTGACCTCATCAACAAACTTCATGATGCCAAGGTCTTCACAAAGTTTGATGTTCAATGGGGCTACAACAATGTCTGAATCAAAGATGAACATCAAAGGAAAGCCACCTTTATCACCCATAAAGGGCTCTTTGAACCAACTGTCATGTTCTTCAGTCTCACCAACTCCCCTGCCACCTTCCAAAGGTTCATGAATGACTCCTTCTGTGATATGATCACTGAAGTATGGCTTGTCATCTACTTGGATCATCTTCTCATCTTCTCACCCGATGAGAAAACCCATGCTGAATGAACCAAGCATGTCCTCCAATGCATGAAGGAACTTGACCTTCACCTCAAACTCAAGAAGTGCAACTTTGCCTCCAAAGAAGTTGAATACCTTGGAATAATCATAAAACCCAGTCAACTTGCCATGGACTCCATCAAGCTCGATGAGATCACATCCTGGCCTACCCCAGAAAAACTTCATGATGTCTGCTCTTTCCTCAGTTTCGCCAACTTCTATTGGCAATTCATCCCTGATTACTCCTTGGTCGCTCACCCCCTCATTGATCTCACCAAGAAAACCACTTTCTGGACCTGGTCCCCTGAATGTCAGAAAACTTTTGACCACCTCAAAGGACTATTCCTTATCCGCCCAGTCCTCCAACTTTGTAACCTCTCCACCCTGTTCACTATCGCAATGGATGCTTCCAAATTCACCTCTGATGCAATCCTCCTCCAAACAGATACGAACGGGGATTGGCACCCTTGTTTCTATCTCTTCCAGTCATTCTCACTAGCAAAACAAAACTATGACATCTATGATCAGAAACTCCTCACTATCATGCAAGCCCTGAAATCCTGGCATCATTATCTCCATGGCAACTCCCACCTGGTCCAAGTCTTCATGGACCACTAGAACCTGACCTACTTCTGGTCAGCACAGAACCTCAACTGCCAACAAGTCCATTGGCTCCTCAACTTGGCAGATTTTGATCTGACCATGATCCACATTTCTGGTAAACTCCTTGCCAGTCCTGATGCCCTCTCCCACTGCCCCAATCTCATTCTCTCAGATGATGCTGACAATGAAGGGGTCACCCTCCTTCCCCCATTCCTATTCATCAATGTCATCGACACCATGCTCCAAGAACATATCTCATCTCATTCCAAGACAGATCCCTTTGTTTTCAAGGCTCTCCAATCCCTTGATGGCACCATTCCCCCTGCCTTTCAATCATGATTGTCCGACTGGCAGTACAAGGATGGCATCCTTACCTTCCAAGGATGTGTTTACATTCCACCCAATGAATCTCTCCACTGTTCCATCCTCCAGTGATGCCATGACCACAAGACTGCTAGTTACCCTGACTACCTCAAAACTTGTCAACTTGTCGCCACCGAATTCTGGTGGCCAGGCCTTGCTCAATATGTATGCAAGTATGTCAAAGATTGTGCCATGTGCCAACAATACAAGGCCAACACTCACCCCACTGTTCCTTTGCTCACCCCCATCTGCTCCACCTGTACCTGCCCCTTCCAGCAGATCTTATGTGATCTGATCATGGACCTCCCCAAATCCTTGGATTTTGATACTCTCTTGATTGTGGTCAACCATGGCCTTACTAAGGGGGTAATTCTCTGCCCTACAAAGAAAATCATTACTGCCAAAGGGGTCGCAGCCCTCTTTTTCCACAAGGTTTTCCTCTGATTCAGTCTTTACAACAGAATCATCTCTGATCGAGGCCCTCAGTTTGCCTCCACCTTCACCAAAGTGCTAGGAAAAGCTCTCAACTACTCCCTCATGCTCTCCACCACGTACCACCCCCAGACTTATGGTAAAACTGAACGGGTCAATCAAGAAGTCGAGACCTACCTCTGCATCTTCTGCAGAAGTAATCCCACCACATGGTCCAAACTCATCCCCCATGCAGAATTCACTCACAACCACTGCCCCCACTCTGTCACTGGACAGACTCTGTTTTATCTCATGATGAGATATGAACCCCGTGCTCTTCCCTTAGTTATCACTGACATCCACATTCCTGCCATTGAGGACCGCCTCAAATCCCTTGTTGCTGCCCACAATGAAGCCCTCACTGCCCATGAACTTGCTTGCCAAGTCATGACATCCCAAAACCACTGCTCTTTCACCCCTTTCACCAAGGGATCCCAAGTCTGGCTTGAGGCCAGAAACCTCAAATGCTCTGTCATCAACCTGAAGTTCACCCTGAAATGCGAAGAACCTTTTACCATTATCAAGGTGCTAGGCATCCTTGAAAATGGAGTTCTTGATTTATAAAGGTCCAGTTGAACAGTTTTGTCCTTGGAAGCAGAGTGGTGTCATTATACATTTTTTCAAGTGCAACAAGAACAAAAGGATCAGAAGAAGTGGATTTTGCGATTTTATCTGTTAAAGTGAGGTCGATCTGCTTACAAAAGAGGTCTTCTGGAAGGAGGATGACTTCAGCATTGTCAGATTCAGTGGATATGTCATCTTTTCTTGAGAGGGCGTCAGCAGGATCCATGTGTGTTCCTGGTACATGTGTGAATGCGAGGTTGAAGTCTTGTAGAAACATCTGCCATCAAGCATGGTGTCATGATAGTCGATGGGGGGCTCTGAAGTAGGTGAGATTTTTGTGATCAGTGAGTATCTGGACCACATGTCGAGCTCCAAGTAGATGGTGTCTCCAATCTTCAAGAGCATGGATAACTGCCAGTAGTTCTCTGTCATATATATCATAATTTCGTTCTGCGCTTGATTAAGTGGTCGATCTGTATGCACATGGGTGGAGGTCGCCATTGGAGTCCTTTTGCATGAGGACCCCTCCTGTAGCTAGGAGTGAAGCATCCGTCATTACAAAGTATGGGGGTTTCGGATCCGGCTGTTTCAGGACTGGGGAGATGGAGAACACTAGTTTCATGTCTTCAAAGGCGTGTTGTTCTTTCTCCACCCAGGTCCAAAGTTTGTTCTTCCTCGTAAGTTCGTTGAGTGGGGCAACTCTCTGGGTGAAGTTCGGGATGAATCTTCAATAGAAATTGCAGAATCCCAAGAAGGATCTTATGGCTTTGACTGAGCTGGGGGGTTTCCATTCTTTTATGGCTTGGAGTTTGGTTACATCCATCGCAAGCTCTCCTGGTCGAACTGTTAGGCCAAGGTAATCCATAGTTTGAGAGTCAAAGGTACATTTCTGGAGTTTGCACCTTAGTCCTAGACTTCTAAGCCATTCCAGAACCTTGATGGTTCTTTCTTTGTGTTCGGATGGATCGGAAGAATGGATGGCCAGATCATCCATGTAGATGATTAGCCATCCTTTGGCAAGGTAATCGTTAAAGGCATCATTCATGAATGCCTGGAATGTAGCAGGGGAGTTACACAGTCCAAAGAACATCACAGTTGGTTGAAATAGTCCAAAGGGAGTGATGAAGGCTGCTTTCCACCGATTCTCTGGTACTATTTGCATATTGTGGTACCCCCATTGGATGTCCATTTTGGTAAAGATAGTCGAGTTTCCTATCTGTTCGACGATGGACTGGATATTTGGTAGGGGGTAGGCATTCTTTATAGTGTGTTCATTTAGATATCTATAATCTTGGCAGGGTCGGAGCTTTTCATCCTTTTTATCAACAAAGAAGAAGGGTGCTGCTTGGGGGGATTGCAATGGTTTGATTCATCCATTTGCCAAATTTTCTTCTATGAATGTCTTGCAAGCTTCTTGTTCTGGAAGGGATAGGGGGTAAGCTTTGGCTCTCCTTGGAATGAACATCTCCTTCAATTTGATGGTGTGATCATGGGGGTAGAACATTTGGAGGGTTTTCTTCAAACATGTCCTTGAAGTCTTTGTAGTCAGTTGGTAACTCCCTCTTTTCTTGCTTTTTCTCCATTTCCAATTCCATAGAGAGTGTTGTTTTCATGACATATTCTTCGGCAGTTTCGTACCTTTTACAGTACGATGTGTGGGTTTCAAAATCGGGATCCTTCCGGAGATATCTTATGAGATATCTTCTTTCATCTTCTTTGCTTTCTTTCAAGGTTTGTTTCCGGTCTCGGAGTGGTAGTTGGAGGGTTACCCTTCCTGTTGCCCAGTCTATACCCAGATTCTGTTCCCTGAGCCAATTCATTCCTAAAATGACATTCTTCTTGCTGGCTGGAAGGAGATGGAATGTTCGATTCTTCATTACATTGCTGATGTGAAAGGTTACTGTTGTTCTGAATCAGATGAGTCCTGCTTGATTTGTAGTTCCATCTGCGTTGATAGCTCTGATGGGTCATGCTATTCGTTCCATAGGTAGATTGTTTCTTTTGGCAAAGTCCAAGTTTATGAAGGAGCCAGTTGCTCTGCAGTCAATCAAGGCAGTGGTTTTGGCAGTGGTCCTTCTGGATATTTCAAGTGAGATGGGAACAAGTATTGATTTTGGGTCACTTGATACTAGTACAGAAGAAAAGTTAGGGGAGCAGAGAGCCGACTTCTGTCTCCTCTTTAAAAATCCGAAAAGCCTTTGTCTTTTAGTTCAATCTTTGTGACTGTTTCTTCATCCTCCTTTGGATCTTCAAAACATTCTTTGAGTATCCGGAGTACTTCCTTTTCATCCACCTGCTTTTCTCCCAATTGTTTCACATATTCATCAATGGGTCCTTTCTTTGTCTCAATGGTTTGAACCCTGGCTGGGTTTCTAGGGGGACGTGGTGGTGGATTTCCTTTTTTTGGATGGTTCCTAGTGGAGCATCCTACTTTATGATAGATGAAGCATCTGTTTTCCCTGATGTGGCGAGCTCTTTCAGTAGGGGAGAGCATTCATTGTTCTAGAGCAGTGGTCTGAAGGGCATCCACATCCATGGCATTTGGGTCTCGATTATTGACCCGTCCATAGTCTGTCCTTCCTTTCCGGATATCTTTTATCCAATCCTGTTGTTGGGTGAAAGCTGCTGCTTTTTCCAACCATTCCTTTCAAGATCCTGGTTCCTTTTCCATTCCTAGGATTCTCTCTGTGAGGTCTGGGTCTAGTCCTTTCATATAACATTCAATTAGCGCATTTTGATCTGAGATTCCGGCTTTTGACACAAGGAGCCAGAAGTCTGTGTTGAATTTATTGAGAGGATCTAACCCTTTTCCTTTCATCGTGATCTGGTGTAGTTTTCGTTGAGAGTCAGCAACAGTGTGCTTGTCTGAGAAGATTTCCAAAAACTCATTTTTGAAATCATTCCAGGTGGCTTTGTCCAGGGCAACATTTCCGGAGTCAAAGTTTTCATAGGCAGCTTCAGCGAACTGCTTGCCTCGCCCTTTTGACATCCTGTTGAGGGCAGTATAGATCTTCTTCAAATCATCGTACTTATCCTTGTTCATAAGGAAGTACGCATCCATGGCTCTGATCCAGAATTTGGCATCAGACGCTTCTCCTGAGAACTCTTCTGGGAGTCCAGCTTTAAGTTCGGCCATTTCTGAGTGGTCCGGATCGGGGAGGGGATTGATCTGAGGGGTGGGGGTGTTATGGGTAGAGGAGAACAGAGTTCTTCAAGACAGATGAGATCTTGATGGAGGAGAAGGGGTTCTACTTTGAGCAAAGTGTGGTTGGTTCCTTCTGAGGGTCTTGGAGATGGATTTGAGTCTGGATCGTTCTCTTCTGTCTGTTTCGTCCTCAGAGTCTTCCTGAGGAAGGTTTTCCCTGTATCCATACGAAATGATGGGCAACTAGGGACGGTGCCTTGCTGCGTGGTAGCAGAGATATGGGGAGAGCCAGATCTTTTGTTACGCTTGCACAAAGTCTAGTCCCAGTGTGTCCTCAAAGGTGACACAATGTCCTATAGAAATCCTGGGGTTCTCTGCTGAGACTCGAGACTCAGGCAGGATGAGACTAAACACTGCGTATAATTGCACAGATCTAGCTAGGGAAATGTACATGATAACAGACAGCTACTTATACAGTTTGGAACCATCTCGGAATGGAAGAGGGATGGTCAGAACACATGGTAAGCTACAACGGCCTCATGGAATCAGTGACAAAATAGGAAGACCCAGTCACCAGAAGGAGGGGCAAAAGGAGTGGAGGTCTGTGACGAAAACAGTTCTAAAGACACATGGCAAGAGTTACAAAAGAGGAAGAAGAGACGAACAGGGTGAGTCAAGAATGGGGATCTTCATATGACCATGTGGAGCATAGTCTTCAGGGAATAAAGTCCAGTAGCATTCCAAGGATAGTCCATCCTCCAGATTCCATTCCAGTAGAGTATTGGAGAGTTCTGATGGTTCCGTGATTCTGGAACCTTCGGAACCACAGGAAGGTACTTTGGAAGTGTCGGAACTGCAGGAATCAGTTCCGGAACCTTCGGAACTGTGGATACTTGTAACAGGACATGTGTTACTATGCCCAAAATAAAACTTGCAAGATCCGCAGGCTTCGCCTTCTTCGGATCTTCTGACTCCTGGTATGAGTTCATCATCAATCTCCTCTCCTGGGATCTCGATGTTTCTGTCATTCTCTTCCCAGTCTAAGACACCGACAAACTGTCATGCCTTCAATGAATTGATAGTGCCGCACTGCAGACACTCACAAATATGTCCTGGCTTCCTTTGCCAGACAACTTTACAGCATGGGCATGTTTCAGGTCTTGTCTGAACAGCCCCTCTTTCCTGGATGGTTTTAGGTGGCGCTGCACTGCGGCTTGGTTCTCTGGCTGTTGCCGGTTCTAAAGGGCAACCCTCCTTATGGGTGCCTTGCCATCCGCAAGCCCTACACTTGGGCTTGGGTGATTTGCAATCTTTTGCCAAATGGCCTTGCTTTCCGCATGCAAAGCACGTGGCTGATTTCTTTTTCAAATTTGAAGCACTAGACCTTGTTGTAAGGGGTCTCAAGGGTCTTGGCCCGCTGATGACTTCTCTGGGAATGGAAGGTCCTGCTTCCACTTGGCGGTTCTCGCTTCTAACTGCGATACCATGATCTTTTATTAATGCCGACTTCCTGAGCAGCGAACTGGTTCATGGGACTGCTTCCGTGTATCGGCCCATGCCAAGCCTGCGACTAATGAACGCGAGGGTGGACTTCTTTTCCTCTTTGGCCTCAGATATCTCCAAGGGTTCTTGAATCATGAGTGGGCATGACTCATCCACCCATTGTGTGGTCTTGGCAAGGAGCACAGGCTCTGCCTTCTTTTCCATAACTGGGGCAGGTTTGTCTGCCTTCTTTTCCTCAATGGGAGTGACTTCTTCTGCCAACTCCATGGGTTCTTTTTCGACTACCACCTTTGGGTTAGATCGAGAAGCGATCATTCCTTGTGACATAGCAAGAGCGTACTGCTCTGCCGTCATGATTCTGTCATGTGCACGTGCGACGTTTCACATGGCATCTCTAAGTGCTACAGTGTCAGCTTTCCAAGCTGCCTGCAATTCTTTAATTGTTTCAGTCTGCTCAGCGACTATTTGTTTCAACTGAGCTATCATGGTCGACATGGTAGCCAGCTTGTTGACTAAATATGATAACTCCAGGTGGACTGGAGCGATGACATTGGTGTTGTAGTTCTCCAGGGACCGTGGTTCTTTGACTGCAAAAGGATCTTCTTCTGCATCATGGAAGCTTCCTGCTGCCTGGGCATCCATTGCCTTTTCGACAGAGGTTCCTTGGAAGAAGGCCTTGAGGTCTTCACTTGCTGAGACTCTCCTTAGCGATCTGGGTGATACAGGGGCCACTGCCTCCTGTTCATGTGTCATCTCCTTGGTCATAGCTCTACCAGGAGTCATGGGTGCCTGCTAGGACAGGGCTTCTTTCACTCTTTTCCAAAATGGACTTCTAATGAAGCCTCGTGCACCGATGCTATTTCGGCATCTGCCTGTTTCCTAATCCAACCAATCCTACTGGAACCAAGCTCACACAGCAGACGTGCGCACGGACACCTGACTGATCATGGGTCACTCCTAGTGAGTCTGAAAATGTGTCCCATCCTTATAGGTATTTGCTCAAAGGTACGGCTATCCCCCGTTCTCCTCTACTAGTTAGGCAACAGGAGCCTGGGTGCTTGCTGTCAAACAGGGGATGTGAATCCGATGAAGGGATGTGGTGGTCTCCTTCCATACTTCGTCGTCTTGGGGCCCTCCTTGCTGAGAGAGTCCGGCTAAGAGTAAAATAAAGAATAGGAATCGTCTTTGTAATAAAGAGGTAGGAATCTTCTTCATACAGCA